>BSBK01013368.1:7500-152750 GCA_027943335.1 Chamaecyparis obtusa
AGCATTGCCAACAAGCGTCTAAGAAGATTGAATCAACCAAGGACAAAACCTATGAGTTTTGAGCATCAAAAGAATAAAATGCCACTCAATATGATCATAGACCTTCGAAAAATATATTTTGACAAAAAAAGAACTTTTCACAGAGTAAATAGTCCATTCCATGCCTTCTAGAAAATAATAATATTAGTAAGGACAAAACTTGACTTTATAAAACCACTTTGTTCTGGTTGAACAATAAGAGGAAGAATATGGTGTATATTAAGAGATAGAGATTTAGCAATGATCTTGTAGGAGGACATTGAATAAAGTAATGGGTCACCAATTACATATATCCTTTGGATCCCCTACTTAAGGGATAAATTTGATATTCCCTTATATTAATGAGTTAACCCAAATATTGGGCATAAAAATCCTCTAGGTGTAATACCCCAAAAATGGGCTATAAGTTCATTAATCTCCTACATCTTCAATTCAAATGAAATCGACATCAAAGTCCTAATCTAAGGCACATCTAAACATCATCGAATCATAATTGATTATCTTAAATTCTACATCGGGGAATATTCCTAGTAATATTCCTAATCATCATAATTATCTTTAATTTATAATTATTTGACAATAAATCACATTTATCCTAAAATTTGATTAAATAAATATTTTGCATATTTAATTAATTAGATTTAATATTTGCCACTTAATTGTTTAATTAAATTTAATTCTATCTATTATTAATTGTATTATTTAATTTGACAATAAATCCAAATATCCTATGAATAATTGATTAAATTTTTATTTAATTAATTAAAGCAAGTTGTCATTATTTAATAATATAGTTTTGAATAAAAATTTGATTAAATAATTGATTAACCATAAAATCAATTATTTTATTTTTAAAAGCAGTTAAGTTGGAAATAAATCACTTTATTATTAAATTAATTCATAAATAAAACATGCACAATCAAGAAAAGAAGACAACTATCAATTATCAATTAAAGCTAAACTCTATTTTGAGTTAAAAACTTAGCTTTTGCATGTTTTTGTGAGTTAATTATCCTTTATTTAAAAATAACTCAAAAATCAACCTGAGTTAATTTGAGTGATTTATGGCTTTTTTTTCCATGCACCTCCAAAGCCTTGGATTTCTATAAAAACAAGGCTCAGCTCTTCATAATTCATCTCTCAAATTTGCATCCAAGCATCTCATATTTTTGCACAATCACACTGGAGAATTGGAGGCTGAGGAATCAACTTGCGAATTCAAAGCTTTGTGAGATCAATTTCAATTGCATAGTTTTTATATCATAGCATAAAATTTCATAGTTTTCATATCATTGTTAGAATCTTCATTGTTAGATCATTTAGCATTCATTGCATATCAATTTTCAATAGCATTCATAGCATATCAATTTCATCTAGCATAGATTCATATCAAGTTTTTCATTATTATTGCATAGAAAATACCAAAAAAAAAATAGAATAATTGCATTCAATTCATATCTAGATCAATTGCATTCAAATCCTTCATTTAGGTGTTGTCTAGGTCACTGATCTCGATAACAATATGAGAACATTAATCTCGCACCTACTAGAAGGCAGTAAATCGCTTGGTTAGATTAGATTTCAATTTTGCACGATTTTGATTGTAGCTAACCTCTAATGTTTTACTGAGTGTTGTGTCTACAAATCAGGTACAACATAGATGCATACCCTTGAATCCCTTTCATCCACCCACCCATCTAAACCGGTCATAGTCTCCTTCTTCTTCCACAAGTCCCAAGTCTTTTGGAAGTAACTTGAATGTTCAATACAAGAAAAAGAAGCAATACAAGAATCCATCAAAAAAAGAAGATCACCATGTCTCCTCTAATAGACATGGAAACATAAAGTCAAAAGAGATATCTAAGAAAAAAACTACAAGACAAGTATGGGTTCCAAAATCCATCATTGAAGATATTATCTCTAGATCATCAAAAGGAAATAAAAATCCTACGGCTATATGGATTCCAAAGTCTCTCTTGAAAGAGTCTGGTGTTGAGCAACAAGTGAAGTTGACATTCAAGCTTCCAAAGACTTCCACTTCATCTCCTTCCAAAACTATTCTTCCATTCCATGTGCCTAAACCACAACCTCTGCTATCCATTCGCCATATTCCTTCACGTATTCCTTCATTCACGATTCCTCCATCCTCTCACCACCCTTCAAGGTATGTGTTGACATTGATCTTGCCTTCCTTTCCACCTACCCTTTTACAATCCTTCCATGCATTATCCTTCTACCTTCTATCCTTTTTCCTCATTTGCCTATTCCTCCTATCTTCCAACCTCACTCGCTTTACATAAAACCTTATCCTCCATTTTTCTCTTCCATCTCCCTTTCCCTATCAGCATCTTTGAGCATATCATTTTGAATCCTTAGAATATCATGGTTTATCCTTTCAAGGAGAATTATCTAGCAAGCTTGCCTTCTTCTAAAAAAAAAAAGAAAGGAAATAAAATTTTTAAAAAAAAAAATTAAAAATGTGCCCTGGTGAAAACCTGGAAACAGGCGCCTTGGTAACAAAAGTAAAGAGAAAAAAAATTTCATCCTAAGGTGAAAACCACTCCCTTGTGGCACCTTGGATAAGTACCATGATGAAAACCTAGCAATCAGGCATCATGCGTAGTTCTTCTACATATTTCATCCATTTCATCTTCTCTCTTTGATCTTGACAATGTTGATCTATACATGAACATTTGGCTATTTTGTGAGTTGTCTGATGATGATCTTGCTTTCAATCCCTTCCTGTTTAGCCTTCATATTTATTTTCCTCCATTCATTTTAGCCTATCACTATCCTTTTCTCCTTTGGTCTTGATCTAAAAAAAGAAAGAAAGAGTAAAACACAGTTCTATGAAGCCTCTTGACATGTCTACTCCTTTGGACTGCATCCTTTCCTGCTCTGGCATTACACTTTTGTGACTTATCCTATGCTGGCCTTTCATTGTTTATCCAAATGCACTTTGCATGACAATTTTTCCCTAGCTTGAGTATTCTTGAGGAGTTTGCCCTTGAGGATTTCTTCCCTTCATTATCCTTTATTCTCTTGTCTTCCATCTCTTCCACCAGCTTGTCAATCCCTCTTGTTCTCCACATTGCTAGACATTGGGACTACATGATATGATCTTGGTTGGGAGTTTGCAATGGAAAAAGAGCTACCAATATCAGAACTAGTATCAGAACTAGTATCAAAACCAGTATCAAAATCAGTATCAGAACAAGTATCAGAACCAGTATCAGAACAAGTATGAGAATCAGTATCAGAACAAGTATTAGAACCAGTATCAGAACAAGTATCAGAATTAGTATCAGAACAAGTATCAGATCAAATATCAGAATTCTCATTGGGGCTACACCTTTTACTTTAATTTATGGGTTTGAAGCGGTACTACCTATTGAGGTTGAAATCCCATCACTAAGAATCAGAATGCATGGTCTAGTAACTGATGATGACTACAGAGTGTCTAGGTTGCAAGAACTTGAACTATTAGATGAGCGCAAGCAAGCAGCGTATGATCATCTTAGAGTATATCAGAAGAGAATGTCTAGAGGCTATAACAAGAAAGTCAGACATAGAGAATTTTAGGTTGGTGATCTAGTCTTGAGAGAAAATCCTAAAAATCAATCCCATCGAGAACACAAGGGGAAGTTCGAACCCAACTGGCTGGGTCCCTTTGTAATCACTGCTACTTTTGGCTCTCATGCCTATCAACTCTCAACAACTGAAGGAGAACAACTCTGAGAACCAATCAACATTCTCCATCTGAAGAAATTCTATGCCTAAGGCATTCATTGCTTGGTAAATGTCCTGAAAAAAATCTTAAAAATCAGAAAAAGTCCTGAAAAAATGAACATCTTGGTGAAAACCTAGCAATAGGCACCTTGATGATTCACAAAAAAAATCAAAAAATATCAAAAGTACAAAAAAATAAAAAAATATCAAAAGTACAAAAAAAATTGAAAAAATGAAAAATACAAAAAAAAAGAAAAAAAAGAAAAAGTGCCTTGGTCAAAACCTGGAAACAGGCGCCTTGGCAGCAAAAATAGAATCTCTGCCAAGATGGTGAAAACTTGGCAAACAGGTGCCACTTGTTCCAAATGCTCCATCTATCAGTGCAATCTTGGTCTTTCCTAGCTTTCAGTCTTGCTTTAGTTTGTACATATCTCTTGATTTGTTTCTGCATTTCCAGTTTTCAATAAGTCGGTCTGTACACCAATCAGCTCAAGCGTCTATATCCTATCAATGTTTAACACTTGGGGGTAATCAATGTCATATCCTATGGTCTCCCATGTATCTTAGATGGATCATATCTAGTCAGAGTTCTTTGAAGCTTCATGTGAGTCAGTCAGTCAGTCTTGTCTCCAGAAAGGATTTTGCATCAACAACAACGCAATCAACATCAAACTGAAAACTGAAAACAATCTGTGCTTTTCATGCTTTTATCTCCTTGTATGCTTACTGATTCACATTGAGATTTTTGCATATTGTATCCCTTCGCGCTCCTCAATGATGTCCTTTATAGGATTTAGAGAGTGATGACTGGGGGCATAATCTTTTCTTCATTTTCTGCTTATATGTGAAATCTTATAACTTTGGAAATTCTGGATTGAAATGGTGTTTGACTGTAAGAGCCTCTATCTCGAATTGGATGGCCATGCGTACCTCGACCATTGATACCCAAAAAATTCAAGGAAGTTTGATCTAACTATTGTCTTTTTGAGTAAGTTCTTTCTCCTACTGTGAAACACGATCTTGCCTAAGGAGGTGAATGATAAAGGGTCACTACGGGTAGTTCACACTGGATTTAGAATGATCTTTTGATTGTTTGATGTGTATGTTAAATGCAAGGCATACTCAGGTCATCATGACATTTATGTTTTGATGCTTGTACAAATTGCTATATCAAAATGGACATGATATTCAGGTCATCCTGGCATTTGTGCCTTGGTGCTTGTGTCTAATCCAACATTCTGAAAACAAATCAATATTTATATGTCCATGGTTGTATAACTAGTGGGTGTTGTATTGATTTTCGCACATACAAATCGATATTCATATGTCTATGGTTTCATGGCTAGTGGGCATTGTATTGATTTATCCGGTTACCTAAAAGTTCAATGATGATAACAAATCAACACATGATCAGTGACTACGTCCTAGGTCTTAGGTTGCATTTCATTTTGCATGTCTCTTTGCATTTTGCATGTTTGCATGATCTCACAATGGCTAAATGAACTTCAATGCTTAAACAATTCTCCACTCGCATCTTCAAGTCTAACAAGAGCTGAATCTCACATGAAGGTTCCTCCAACAAAATAGCAAGTAGAATCCTTTTTGGGGATCAAAATCAAAATCTAAGATCATTCATATTATTAACTACTTGCATATTCGACCTTCAATCATCACAGAAATCCAGTATTCAACTTAACTGATTATCTAACATCAAACTATCAAAATTTCAACCATGGTCAACTCATGGTCAAACCTAGTCAACCTTGGTCTCCAGGACCTCTAAACGATGTAGAATGCACTCTTGAACGTGTATAACCACTTTTCCCATCAATCAACATGCTTCTAAGCTCTCAATGCTAACTTTTCTTGTCAGATTTCAATTTTAATCCCGAAGGGGGCATGGTATTGCACATCAAT
The DNA here is from genome assembly GCA_027943335.1 of Chamaecyparis obtusa. Taxonomy (NCBI): domain Eukaryota; kingdom Viridiplantae; phylum Streptophyta; class Pinopsida; order Cupressales; family Cupressaceae; genus Chamaecyparis; species Chamaecyparis obtusa. Next base: position 13,186 of record BSBK01013368.1, read on the forward strand.
TCAAAGTCTGTAAATCAAAATTCTATCGATCAAGTCTATCAATATCTTTCATCACTGATCAAGATAAACAATCACGTCTAGTTACTGATTCATCAAAAGTCCTCATCACTCGAGGCAAATCTATCATCACTTGGGGCATATCAGATTCATCAAGATCCATATCAATCTAGTATTCTCCTAATCTTGTAAACTGTATCAGTTTTTGCAACCATCAGATCATAGTGTTCTTTCCTTGGTTCTTCGATGACTGAAGGGTTTGCATGTGATACCTGCTAGTTCTGCTAAGACAATCGAGTCTAGAACAGGTCACTCACTTCTTTGCAATCCTAAGGTTTGGAATCAGGTGTTTTGACACTTTTTCACAATCATAGGTTCATTTGCTGTTATAGTAAACATTATCTTTGGTCATTCAGGACCTATTATCTCCATATCGAATCAATATCAATCAGCTCCTGTCTCATATCAATTATCAATTTCAAATCAGTTTCATATCTTTATCAAACACAGACTATCTTTGAACCACTGCGCTTCACACAGTAATTCAAAGAGGGGCAAAATGTAATACCCCAAAAATGGGCTATAAGTTCATTAATCTCCTACATCTTCAATTCGAACGAAATTGACATCAAAGTCCTAATCTAAGGCACATCTAAACATCATCGAATCATAATTGATTATCTTAAATTCTACATTGGGGAATATTCCTAGTAATATTCCTAATCATCATAATTATCTTTAATTTTATAATTATTTGACAATAAATCACATTTATCCTAAAATTTGATTAATTAAATATTTTGCATATTTAATTAATTAGATTTAATATTTGCCACTTAATTGTTTAATTAAATTTAATTCTATCTATTATTAATTGTATTATTTAATTTTGACAATAAATCCAAATATCCTATGAATAATTGATTAAATTTTTATTTAATTAATTAAAGCAAGTTGTCATTATTTAATAATATAGTTTTTAATAAAAATTTGATTAAATAATTGATTAACCCATAAATCAATTGTTTTATTTTTAAAAGCAGTTAAGTTGGAAATAAATCACTTTATTATTAAATTAATTCATAAATAAAACATGCACAATCAAGAAAAGAAGACAACTATCAATTATCAATTAAAGCTAAACTCTATTTTGAGTTAAAACTTAGCTTTTGCATGTTTTTGTGAGTTAATTATCCTTTATTTAAAAATAACTCAAAAATCAACCTGAGTTATTTGAGTGATTTATGGCTTTTTTTTCCATGCACCTCCAAAGCCTTGGATTTCTATAAAAACAAGGCTCAGCTCTTCATAATTCATCTCTCAAATTTGCATCCAAGCATCTCATATGTTTGCACAATCACGTTGGAGAATTGGAGGCTGAGGAATCAACTTGCGAATTCAAAGCTTTGTGAGATCAATTTCAATTGCATAGTTTTTATATCATAGCATAAAATTTCATATTTTTCATATCATTGTTAGAATCTTCATTGTTAGATCATTTAGCATTCATTGCATATCAATTTTCAATAGCATTCATAGCATATCAATTTCATCTAGCATAGATTTCATATCAGATTAATCATTCTTATTGCATAGAAAAATACCAAAAATATAGATTAATTGCATTCATATTTCATATCTAGATCAATTGCATTCAAATCCTTCATTTAGGTGTCGTCTAGGTCACTGATCTCGATTACAATATGAGAACATCAATCTTGCACCTATTAGAAGGTAGTAAATCACTTGGTTAGATTAGATTTCAATTTTGCACGATTTTGATTACAGCTAACCTCTAATGTTTTACTGAAGTGTTGTGTCTACAGATCAGGTACAATTTTCACACACACACTAGGTAGCCTTTATGAAGGTCAAGACCCAAACAAAGCTACATAAGATTTGTAGAATTTACATTGGAAACCATCACACCCAAGAGTTTTGTCAGTTTTTATGGAAGCAATGACTTGTTTAAGATCCTTGAGGTCTAGCATATGGTCACAATAAATGTTCTTATAATCTAATACCCAAGAAGGAACAACCACTTGATCTTTGGTAGGGGAATTTCCTTTTGTAGTGAGAACCTTCTCATAATGTCTGACAAAATCTTGAAAAATATATAGTAGGTCAAAGAGCACTGAATAGTGTTATTTGATACATTTAATACTAGGGGAGGAATGACAAGCTTTGGGAGTAAGAAAAGAAAATATCACCTTGGTCACCCACCTTGAGCCAATGAGTCTAGCCTTGATTTGAGCTCCTCTAGTAGTATGATGATCAACAATTTGTTTTTGGTGGTAGAGTTGAGTAACCCTAAATTTTAGGTTAGGACAAAAGGAAATAGAAGCCAAATCTTCTGAATCAATACGTGGATATTTTATGTTTGCATCATAGGATTTCCAATAGTACATAGCCATTTGTTTTCAATAAATGTGGAGAAATTGTATAGTGTGAGAGATGACATCATTCCACCAAGAAATATTTCCAGTCATAATGCACCTAGTCTCAAGACTTGATACCTACTTGTAATATGTTCCATCATTGGTTGATGATTAAATAACATCTTAAAAATAATTACCTTTAGATGGATTCATATGAGTTTTATTCCATATAGTGTTGAGCTTGATGAGATAGTGGGTTGACAAAGTGACCTCAAAAAGAGGTAGGATAGGTAACTCTTGATCTTTTCCAGAGGAAAAAAAAATTGAGTGAAGATCGTAGCATGATCTAACCTTTTAAAAAAAATTAGGAATATCTAAAAATTGTACCAAGTATGCTAGGTATAAGTTAAATGACAATGATTGACATTAGGATTAAAAAATCCTAATCTATTACACAAGAAAAACTAGGCCTCACCTTTTATAGTTTTCCATCAAAAAGGAAGAATTTGTTCTTTTTCATAAGCCACCTCAGCCATGTTGGAGTCCTAACACATAACCCAAGTAGCAAGTGGCAATGAATCAACAAATCATTTCCAATATTGAGATCTTTCAACATTATCATTAAGAGCATAAATATTAATGATCTGAAAGGATTTTTTTTTGACTGACGTGAGGACCAAAATTAATCTTTGCATAGGATCAGACCCATGATCAACAATAGAAGAATTCCATCGAGGAGAAATGAAAGTAAAAACTCTGACTCTACCAACTTCATGCTAAGAAGCAAAAAAAAGGCTACTTGGCCAAATAAAATGACATGTAATAGTTAACGTGAATGAGGAGATTTTATCTTTTCAAAGAAAAAAACTATTGATGCCAGGAAATATTTGCAAGAATCCCTAATGGAATAATTCTTAGTGAGGCTAGTTAGACCTCTTACACTCTATGAGATATAGTTCATGAATCAATCACCTACATCTCATCCTCATTCCCAAGAGAGCAGAAGCTATTTTATAAGAAATCTAAGGCTGGTCAAAAAATAGGGTAGGAATCCACTAGAATCACTTGATGTTTTTATGGACTACCATCATTAAAATTTTCTCACCCAAGAGGGCTGTGAGAGTGGAGTAAAGAATAATTTTGAGAACAAACTACTGAAGCAGCCTAAGGAGTGAAAAACCACACAAAATGAGAGCCACTCTAAGTCAAGTTCTTCCCCTAAGCTTTAATGTTTGAAACGCGAGAATCAACTTGTTTCTTTGACATTGTCTTAGGCTAATCCATTTCTTGAACTGCAATTTGTTATGTAGCCCCATTTGGCTACTTCTAGAAAAAATCAAAGATGTATTTTCCTTTGCAAACCACCATATTCTATCCTTCATCTATTCTAAAAGGGTAAAATCACAATAAGTTGTCACCATTTTACAAAGGAAAAGGCTAACAAAATCAAAGTTGTTCAACTTCAATAGTATAAAAATGACATTTATGTTTGGAATTTGAAGATGATGTAAACTAATTAAATGTGATAAAATGGATGAATTTTATGATTAATATTTTTAATAATTTTTTTGAGTAAGAATTTATATGTTTTTAAAAATTTTAAAGACAATTTTTCAGTTGCTGAAAAATGCTGAAAATTAGGGGTCTAGTTCCTACCAAAACATTATATGTAAATAAAAACAATTTCCCCTAATTTAAAAATATGTCATAGATGACATATATAGCTAGTGCATGAAGAAATAAAAATTGGTTTGTGACCTATATTTTCTCTTTAATAGAAATTGAAATTCCAACTCACTGAAATCGACAGTTTTCATATTGCAACATATTTTTCATAACAAATCTATCCCAATAAAAAAATAAATATATTCTTGAAGATGACTCTCTCCTCTAGTGCACCATATGTTTTTCAAATTTATTTAATATGATTCACTATTTTTATATTTCTCCTAATTGACATGTCCTTGACTATTAAAATACCTACATGCAATATTTTTTAATTACAATTAACTATGTCTAATTAAAACACTATAAAATCTATATGAGGATATTCTTGACTCTGATCTCTACAAAAGGGTTCTTTTTTTTTTGTTGAAAAAATATCATTAAAAAGATTAGGAGTTATTGAAACACCATTTTTCTGAAACAATTTTATTTTTATGCTAATTGGACCCAAAGTGTTTTAAAACATACATTTAATAGATATTTCCAATTGGAAAAGTTAAAGCACTTATAAATTTAGCTAGAATGAATCTAGCTAAACCATATGTTTGACCAAAATTAATTTTTAGTTAGAAATACTAAAATTCAGTTGTGTTGATAAGTTAGCCTAAAAGGTGACACCTGATTGTGATTTTACCCAAAACCATTAGAAGAAAGAAGGGTGGCTATCTCTTTTTGTGAGGACTTCATCCTAGGAGACTTTAGGGGATAATCTATAATTTTATTCTCAAACAATTAATAATGATAGAGGGTGTTGTGAAAATTAAAATAAAATACTCGCTAGGAGAAACATTGACCACCCACTTCAATGTCAATGGTCTCCTTTAGTTCACAAGATAAATAAATTTCAATGCAAACCCTTTTATGGGGAAAAGCATGAAGGAAATGATCTATCACAATACAAACCACACTGCCAAGGGTTTGGTAAATTGTTTGTAGGAAGGACCAATATAGAAAGGGTAAAACCAAAAAATCTATCTAGATGGAGACCTTATGTTTTTCTCCTTTGAGACAATATCATGATCATGACTAGAAAACAAGCAAGTAAGACAAGACAACCTAGGGACCATTTCTTAGGATACCCTAAATATGGGAGTGGTTACAAAAGTAGACAAAAAGAAACCCTTGGTAATATTATGGATTCCATCAAGCTAGACCCCATGAGGGGCCCAATATTTGGCAACCTAGTCATGCAAAATTATTTTAGTGGAACCCTCCCAAAAAAATATCCAATTAAATTATAATTTTCTAGCAAGTCACCGACACTACCAAAATCCTACAAAGGTAAAACAACATAAGGAGTACTTGACATCATACCTCATGAAACACATTTGGAATGAACTTGTGAGGTTTCTTTTATGGAGGTGTTATGATCACCCATTTCCAAAACACCAACACCAACATCAACTTTTGGGTTCAAGATAGTTGGAGATATTATAAAACATAAAAACCCCATAGTAAATATGGTATAATAATACAAATATACTAGAATTAGATAGATAGTATGCACTACTACATTTGACCTCATTCTTCTACCAAAATCTTTGACAATCAATTAAAAAGGTTTAGGTAGGTTGGATTATAGAAGGAAAACTTCTTTTTTTTTTAATCCATGCCCGTGTTAGTCAAAATTTTGACCAATACAATGTAGGTCAAAATTTCGACCAATAGAGGCATAACTTTAAAAAGAAAAAAGATTTCGTATCTGATTTCATTTGGAGTGCGCTCCAAATGAAATGAGATACAAAATATTTTTTCTTTTAATTTGGAGCACACGAAGGAGCTGGAGCCTGCGATTGTTTGAACTATTATTTGGTGAGAGTAAAAGGAGGACTGCTTGCCTGTGAGGTTTGCCACTATGATTTGGTGTAAAAGGAGGACCGCCTATAAGGATTTCCTTACTCTACATTTGTCTGGCATTTTTTTATTGGTTACCTACTTAGGGCCCATGAGCAATTTGCTAGGGCATCATGTATTTGGTATTTTCTAGCATGTTTTTGATCATTGTTTATATACATTTGATTTAGAGATGAACTTGCAAAGATGAACTTGCAAAACCCTAAATTTCTGAATCACCGCATCATGTTACATTGTAAATGTACTAGGGTTAGGTTTATGATTTTAAGGTTGGAAGAGGAAATATTGAAAACAAGATTGAGAAAACTTTGTTTTTAACATTTTTTTACTGGTATTTGTTTTCTGCCGACTTTGTGTGGATTGGAATGTCAAATCTAACTCCATAGGATGTCTACCTGGAGTCATAGCTTTCAGTTGTGACTGGTCTGAGATCATTTGGTGGAGAAATCTAAAATAAATCATGTGATAGTCATCTATAGACTATTTTTTACATAAAAATAGGGCAGTCATATTTCTATAGTTGACTTTCTATGGACTCTTTTAGACCAGGTGTGACTGTCTACACACTATGGCTTTAGAAGTGATTAAAAAGACCCCAAATAAAAAAGAAACCATACACTCCTTGTACTCCCAAGACTCCAAACCTTCATTAGTCTTTAATAATGTCTAAAAATGAACAAACTTCAAAGGAATAGGGCTCAGTCCATCGAGAACCCCAAAATCCCCAAATTTAGCACTTCTAAACCCTTAATCCAAGGGTTTCTTAAATCTCCTATCTCCAATCACTTCTAGGTCCAATAGGTAGTTGTTTCGCCATTAGATGATTATTATAAGATGATCCAAGTCATAATATATGTTCCTCCTTTAGACCAAATGGCTAATGTTGTAGCATACCAAGGAAATTCATTAAGTTTCCTCTATAAATTATGGTGATCACCCAAACATTCTTCCTTCTCATTACATTAATGGATTAGGGCACTATAGTACATGTTAATACTTAGTCATTCCATTTCCTATAGTGGTTAGAGGTCATGGAATGACCATATTCAATTGGAAAATCACAAAAATGTCAAAGGAATGGCTGAAACTACTCTGCTAGTCAAAATTAATTGAGTAAAAATACAAATACAGACCTCAAAAATTCATAGATGTGGTCTAGGATAAATATCTAACTATTCCAAATGCATTGAAATGTAAGAAAATGACAAAATGAATCCAAAATCAATCTAAGAAATCAAGGAAATTTCATTTGAAAGAAGTTTATTTATAAAAAACCCGGTATAAATATATAACCATACTACACCAATCCATCTCTATTCATACCATTCATGAAGGAAGAAATAAATCAATAAGGATTTTGACTGTACCCTCACGGGAAGTGATAGGGTCTATTGGAGAATAATTTACATTTCATTAAAAACCCGAGTATGTTACATTGTTTCTTTGGCATTTATTGATTCTTCTATCTTCCCTTACTCCCTTGTGTCTCAAACATATACATCCATTCTCTAATAAGCCTCTCCAACTGGTTTAGAACCTCCATGTAACCAGTAACAATTAGTTATTAATTGTTTGGCTTAGTTTGGAATACACAAATACAGACCTCACAAATGCATAGATGTGGTCTAGGATCAATATCTAACTATTTCAAATGCATTGAAATGTAATACAATGACAAAATGAATCCTAAATCACTCTAAGAACTCAAGGAAATTGCATTTGAAAGAAGTTTATTGATCAAAAACTTAGTACAGTTCATACACCAAGCCTCTTCTATTGTACAATGAAACTTTGGCATATTTGATGGACTCCTAGAAACTACCCCAATGAATCCAAATCTATTGGATGGATTAGTTTGCACTAAAACATAACAAAATCCAATTCCCTCCATTTTCTAATAACCATTGCATTTCAAATTTTTGAATTTGCAACATTATAAATTTGGATTTTTTGAATCTTTTAAAGATAATGAAGCCTTAAGACTTTGAAATGTGACCCAAATGAACTTATTAAGCATTATTAAAATCAAATCTAAACTATTATAAACTTGTAACACCAAATACCATCCTAGGCTCTTATTTTGGTCCTAAGGCCTATTAGTCCTTTTAAGACTTATTACATATTTTCCATTTGCATTGCATGGAATGACCTTATAGGCCATTATAGGTGCCAATACATTCCAATTGATGTATTTAGATGTCATTAGGTGCATGGTTGTCCTTATGGACTCCTAGTAGTCTTTGGATGTTCTAGGTTCCCCTGCACCATGTTCACCACCTTTGAAAGGATTCTTGTCCCAAGAATCAGTCTTGGCATTGGATGTCTAAGTCTGAACCTGTACTTTAGGAATATGGTTCCTTGACAGTTGGTTCTTTCTGCCCACTGGACATCCACATCTAAACACAGTTGTTTATTGGCTGCTCTTTAATAGGAAACTTGATTGTACCTATTTGAACATAGTTCAAATCCCAAAAGTCTACATTTCTAGGATTGTGTAGCATTGTCCTATTTAATCCTTTGTCCTTTTCTTCCCAAAACTGATTTTTCCTTCCTCCTCTTCCCCTCATTGAAGAACCTCCTCTATTGCTACTATTTTATCCAAAAGCTCTTCTTCTTTCAAACTTCCATCATACATAGGGATATCTCCCCTCACCTTATGTTTCTCATTCTTCATAGCCTTGAATATCCTGATTATCCTCTGCTCTTCAAGATCTATTTGGGAGAAGAGTGGAAGAAGACAATCTGAGATTTTGAAGACCTAGAATCCCTTGTTGAACCCTTAAAGTTGAATTGTCTTTTAAAGAGCATTCCAAGGTGGTGGTTCGAAGTTAAATGAATACTAGATTGTAGATGAAGTGTGGAGAAAATTTTTGCTGACATCAAAGGGATATAAAAAAGATGGTGATCATCAATGTAGATTTGGGTACAAGGTACATTGTGGAGCCATGCATATTCAAGACACATTGTAAGTGCAGAAACAAAGCTTGTAAAGTTATAGTTACAAATGGTGTGTTTGCAAATTTTCTTTCCGTTGAGATGGTTCAGAAGTTGAATTTTCAAAGGATACTACATGAGAGGCCATATAGGGCACATGGGATTAATGTGGAAGACCAAGTTGAGGTGACAGAGCAAGCATAAGTGCACTTTAGCATTGGGCCATATGAGGACAACCTATGGTGTGACATCATTCCCATAGTGGATTTTCATTTGATCCTTGGGAGATCATGGAAGATAAGTAAACGTACCCTCCATGATGGAGAAAATAACACTTACACATTCTTGGATAGCAGAAGGAGATTTGTATTGTAGCCCTTGAAAGATGAAGAAGTGCCATGGACATTGACAAGGAGTTTTGGTATTTTGGAGTGGAATTGACTCTTGGGGAGTGAAGGGAAGACAATAGACAAAAGGATAAAAGAGAGGATTGGTGAGAATGCTAATGACAACATTGAACAATTAGTAGAACACCATATAAAGTGTTTTTGAATAGAGATGCATGTGAATATGAATAGAGAGAAGTCAGAGTATGAGGATACTCATGAAGATGACATGATTGAGAAGACAATGAGGATGTGTGGGCCACAGAAGGAAAATGCTCAAGAAGTTGAGATAACAGAGATAGAGAAGGGAATTGCAGATATTGCTAATGAATTGGATGAGTGCAAGGATGAAGGAATCCAAGTTGGGACAGTCAAGTGTCCTTTAAAAGTTGCTATTGAAAAGATAGAAGATAAGGTTGTGAAGAAAGTCATAGATGACATGTTTGCATGCCAAGGAGGATGGAATTGGAATGAGAAGTTGAAAGAGGTCTCAAAGGTGACATGGACCTTAGAGAGTGAAGATTCAAAGCTCTTGAAGACAACGTTGCAGCAAGAAGCCACAAGTTGGCATAAGAAGATGAGGAAGAGGGTTGTGTGGCCTATTAAAAGGATTATGGTAGAGAAGAAACTACTGAATGGAGGACTCACTGAGAGAATTCAAGGAGTTTCTGATGAGGAGAGTGTAGAAGTTTTTGAGAGTTGTATAGAAACTAGTGGTCAAGAAAACCTTGTTTATTTTTGTTTCTAACATTTTATGACAGGTTTGCCAGAGTTTGATAGTGTTCACCATGAAAGTGTTGTTTTTGCACACATCTATGGGAATATAAACATGAAGGCTAACAGATTTAATGCTTGGCATGAGCACATAATAGTCAAACTTCTTTAGCAAAGTGTTCCTCTATCCCTCTAAGACACCATTTGTTTTAGATAATTTAATTTTAACTTTGGTTGTGTTAATAGAACTACGTTGACTTTATTTTGTAGTTGTTTAACATGAGAGTTTGTAGATTAATAGGATTTCATAAATACTAGTGTGCCATAGTTGCCCATCTATAACTAGTGAGATGCACAAAACTCATGTACCTCATGCTAGTGTGCTTGGATACCTTGTATACACTATTTTTCATTAGACTAGACATTATCCAAATAGTGAGTATTTATATAAAGTGCTATAACACACATCCAGTCCTCCTTTTACACCAATTAATAATAGTGACAACCCTCATAGGCAATTGGATAATGTCTAGTCTAATTGAGGCACACTAGCATGAGGTGCATGAGTTATGTTCATCTCACTAGATATAGATGGACATTAATGTTCAATTGAATGATACGTTCCCATAAAAATGTGAACTCCTATTAATCTATAAACTCTCATGTTAAACAACTACAAAATAAAGTCAACATAGTTCCATTGTAACACTTAGTACATATAATTGAAGGCTATAATTTGGGCCCTACAATCTTCCCTTAAAGGAACAACTATATGCCTAGAATTGTTCCTACGTTACCACCAAGAAAAGATCACATTCTAAACTTTCAAATCAATACGATGGTGTTTCGACTATAACTATGGGACACTGTACTCCAAAATTGCATAGAAATTAAGTGTACTCCAAATAGACTACCCTCTACAAAGAATCAGCTGGAATCTATTAACCAACCTTCTAACAGTCAAATCATTATGCTTTCAAATCAATTAACTATCGATGTATCCCTTGCAAGGGAGAGAAGCCAAACACATAAATAACATGCACATAAACACAACAACTGAAAAAATTAAATGGAATACACCAAGAAGTACCAAATGATGAATGTTCAATTGTTGTAATGGAAAAGCAATATCAGAACCGTCCATTTCTAGAACTTGATTTTTCTATAGTCCTAATGATTTTTCTTATTTCTTGAACATTGTTGACATACTTAAATGGAATACACAATACCAAATGATAAATGCTCAATTGTTGTAATGGCAAAGCATCAGAACCGTCCATTTCTAGAACTTGATTTTCTAGTCTAAATGATTTTTCTATAGTTGTAATGATTTTTCTAGAACTTGATTTTCTAGACTTAATGATTTTTCTATAGTCCTAATTATTTTTCTATAGTCTTAATGATTTTTCTTTCATCCTAATGTTTTTTCCTCTTGATAAATTAGGCCTTGAATTTGAATTTTTGTTCACTATTTTATTTCAGCTTGATATTTCATTCATTTTTCATATACACAGAGACTACACATGTTGATAAAAAAATGAGCTATTTGATTAAGGTTAACTATTCATGATTGTAAATAGTCAATATTTTTGATGGTACTCTTTGATGTATTATATTTTAAAATAATCATGTTTTTATGGCTATGATAAATGTCCCTTTGTGTTGAGAAAATTAGAGTTGAAAAAATGGTTGCAAACAAATCATCCTTCTTCCACCAACATTCTAGTCAATGTACAAGTAACGAGTCATTCCATTCAAGAAAGACCATGTCTAGCAATATAAAACTAGAACAATATCAACTTGTGCATATACCTTCTATAATCAAATCTTATATGCACAAGTGATGAACATTCAAATTTTCCTAAGCAGTACTTTGAGTAGTCCTCCAAGACATGTACTATTGTTAAAATCATCACAAGTCCATTTGTTGGAGGAAATCTCATAGTACACATGTTTGGAGGCCTGAAGGAAACAAGAGAATTTGAAGAGTCATGAGTCTTAAGATTGTACTTAATATAGCCAAACTTCATTCAATGGTACATTCAAACATGAAACAAACCATTCTTAAACTAGATTAAACTAGTAAACCAAAGGACATACTGATTATAAGTAAACTAGTAAACCAAATGACATGCTTTTACTACCAAGTCTCTATTTGTTGGGCATACTGATTATAAGTACTTAACATATATCACAAATGTTGCTAATTAAGGTTGGCGGGATGATTACACCTATCCTAAAAAAAGACTATCAAATCATTATACTTTCAAATCAATTACCTATAGGCATATCCTTTGTGAGGGAGAGAAGCCAAACACATAAAGAACATGCACATAAACACGATAGTTGAAAAAATTAAATAGAATACGCCAAGGAGTACCAAATGATGAATGGTCAATTGTTGTAATGGAAAAGCACCAGAACTGTCCATTTCTAGAACTTGATTTTCTAGTCTAAATGATTTTTCTATAGTCGTAATGATTTTTCTAGAGCTTAATTTTCTAGTCTTAATGATTTTTCTATAGTATTAATCTATTGGCTCAGTTATTTTTACCTCTTCTTCTCCTTTTTCTTCTTCTGACTTTTCTTTCTCTTTCTCTGTTTCTTTTTCTATCACCTTTTCTTCTTTTTCATCAGTTATATCCTTAATCAATATTTCTTGTTGATTAGGAGTGCTACCACATAAGTTCTCAACCTCTTGAGTGCTTACAAAGGCTTCTTCAAACTTGTCCAAAGCCATGTTTGTGGCTTCCATAGTAACTTTTACATTGTCAATGAAATTTGAGTCATCCTTGAGTGTCTATGTCATGGGCACAGACTTATCTGCCTCTGTATGTGTTTCAACTATAGTCACTGAGTCCTGGAGACCTGTCATAGGTACATTAGTGGGCTCTCCCACCTTGAATTCCTTTGTGGGCACTTGTGTTGTAGGTGCAGTAGATGGGAACATGTGCCTATTCATGAGGACCTTCTCAAATGATTTCTCTATTTCCTTAGCCACCAATTCATAGTTCTTGTCCATTATATGCAAAGTTCTTAACTTGGTTCTAAGATGTGGCTTCACCAGATCTAACAACAACTTTTTCTCCTCTAGAGAACATACTAGTAAGCTATCATCTAGAGTCTTTTCTCTAATCCTTAGATCCTCTTCAATGGCTTGTCTTTTTAGGAACTCCAAAATGTTCTACAAATTATCTGGAATCATAGTTTTCAGTTCTAGGATTGTCTTTTTGAACTTCAGCATATGTTTGACAATCATTTGATCAATTTCTGATTTGAATTTCACTATACTTCTCATAGAACTTCCCTACTTGATCTATCCTACCTTCATCAATAATCATTGCGCTTAACACACTTAGACTAGGTTTGAAACTTACATATGGAGGTGTTTGAGTTTTCTTCTTACTTCCTATTTCTCACGAGGATGGATGACTGGTGTTGATCTCTTTCTTCCTCTTTGCTATTGTCTTATACTCTAGAGGAGAAGTAAGATCAATTGTTACTATATGCGCAGGAGGGGAAACATCAGATTTACCCTTCTGATCATCTGAATTCTCAATTTTCACCTTCTTTAACTTAGGGTCATCTTCCTTTGCTTTTTTTTTTGATGCACTCTCAATTCCCAAGGCAATCTTTTCTTGTCTTTCTTTGTCAAGGTTTTCTTGAGTTACTCCATGAATTCTAAGGATCTCAGAAGTAGCCTTAGCTACTTTTCTTTTAGTTGATGCACTATTTAGAACAACATCAACTTCTCTAGTTTTCTCTTCATAAGTCCCCCATCTAGGCTCATTAGGTTCTTTAGGGGCTGATAGCAATACTTGTGCATATGCTTCTAGGACTTGTTCATCAACCTCATATTCAAGTGGATGGATCCACTTTGTTCTTGGCTCAACTGCTTCCATATAAGTTACATCAGTCTCCACCATAAAACAAATACTATCTTTGTACTTTGAAACAATGCTTTCTCGAATCCCATATCTCATCTACATTTTGGCACTAAATGTCTTCAATTCTAGTGTCATGTAATCCTTCGATGTGTTATCAGTACATGCCTTGAGGGATATCTGTGACATAGTGGGAATAGATTTGTCTAGATACAAATTAGACACCTTTCCAAGAATATGGAAGTACATATAGATTATTAAGGACCCAAACCTAAATATCTTAGTTTTGTCACGTTTGATGGCTCTTATGTTGTCTATTAGCTATGTGTGCAATATTTCACATAGATTAAACTCTCCATTCTCTCTTACTAACCTTATTACTACTAGAATGGTGGCCATTGACACACTATTTACTCTACTGGTGTGCTTGAACCTATATCCCAATATCATGGACATCAATTTGATGTCTTTCTCCTCTATAGGCTCTATTGTCGTTCCACGCCTATCACTTCTTGATTTGCAAGCCTATTCCACTAGTTTTTTGGTGTCCTTGCCTACTAGAAGAATGACATCTATTCTTGAGAGTCCTTTCATCTCATGAATTAAATCTCCTATTATCCTTACCGGTATTTCACCTATCCAAAATAGGTCATCATGGATCCTGCTGAGTAGAATCTTGATCCATTCTTACTCATATAACTCATATGCCATAGCATATTCCACTATAGGATGATTATCCAACTATGCATACTCATCCATGAAAGTTTTGTCAGGTTTCATCATTGTTTCCATCTGTGTACTTATTCTATCCAAACCTACTGGTTCCTTCTTACAATATGTGTATGCCCTAATATCTTCCACATGCATAACACCCATGGGAGTGTGGGAGAATGCACCTTCTAGATTATCTAATGTGGACTTGAATGGATGTCTCTTAAACACATAGCTCTTCTTCTCCACCACATCAAATATAATGGGAGTAGCCATTACTTACTTGTATATCACTTTCCAAATGATCTCAAAGATTTTTGAATTGGCACGACAGACTAGGGCTTCCCCAACCAATCAAATGCACTGCTAATCACTGATGAATCAATCTAAAATCCTTCACAATCAAATGCTAGGGATCTTCTGTTCTCCAATCTCTCTGATTTCAAATGCAATGAGAGATCTACAAACTTTTGTGTACTTTAAAGTAGGAATTCTTCCATTAATGCTTGTCGTGTAAACCAGGCTATCACTGCAAATTTCTAACTTTTATTCTATAGATAGTTAGCTAGTGCGCTCTTGCACATATAATTCCTAATGAGTCTTTGGCTTGAGAGAAAGAGTTGGGTAATGTTGTTTCTGGAGACCTGTGTAATTGTCTTGAGTGGCCTTTTTTTTTTTAACAGGTTATTTTTATATAAATGTAGTGTCCATGTTTTTTCTTAATACAAATTCTTTTTGTGTATATGCTAGTGCTATGGAACCTAAATAAAAAATTATAAATGTAATAGATAATGTCTTCAATGAAGGAATTGATGTACCACATGTAAACCAAAATCCATGCTTAATTCCATTTTGTGCAAAATGAGTTTGTCTATTAGCATATCAGATTTTGTTACACCCTTCATGGCTGTAATGTTTAAGTTAAGTATTGATGCAATTTTCTAAAGTAGAAAGTTATCTTGTCATTGTTTTTTTTCTAGTGGTTATGAGGAGATCAAGAATTATCAAGGAAATATATTGAAGTGGAAAGGAAAAGTTTTTGAGAGTTTAAAAAATATTGAGTCATCGATAAGGTATACTTTTTTTAAAGTAATTGCTACAGAAATGGTTAAGTTTTCCTAAATTTTTAAAATAAGTCATAATTATTCAGTATCATATTCTTAGCTGCAAGTTGCAGGTCTTCATACAATAAATTTCAGAGTTCAACTCTTACATGGACAAAGTTGTAGGTTATATTGAACCATCTGTTATCTTTCTTGACTCTTTAGTTGTCGAAAAGATTAAATTCACATCCTAGTTGTCATTGTGTTTGGGACTTAAATCTTTATTTAGCTAAATTAATTCTTTTAATATTGAGATAAAAAAAATCTATAGATAAAGCCTAGACTGGGGATTGCATAGAAAACTATCATATGAAGAACTACTAAAAACTATCATATGAAGAACTACTAGTGATCTTTATCATATAAAAAATTTAGTAGATCTCCATAAAATGGATGCACATCATCTTGGCAGGGAAATCATCTTAGAAAATACATCTGAAGCACTAGCAAGAGAAGCAATAGAAGCAACAAATACATCACTGACACTTTTTAGACATATTTCATTGACTTCTCAAAATGAGCAGCCTTTATTTCAGCTACCTCATCACTATCATCCTCATCCATTGCCTTGGGGTTCTTGTTGGCAATTTGGCTGAGCTGAGTACATAGATGTTGTCATTATGGCAACATATGATTCACATGAAGATCGCATAGGTTAGAGAGCAAGTATGACAGAGCCCATTGCAAATTTGTCTAAGTGTGAGACAGTGTTTTTGCCAGTGAACTTGGACATGGTTTTTGTTTGCGACGTTGGCTGGAGTAAGTTCAGTGCTTACTGATGAAGGGTGCTCCCCTTAATACCACAAACACATAATAGAAACAAAGAAACAACAACAATATGAAAGAACAAAAAATTGGCTCTTTATTATCTCCACAAATGTGGAATTACAAACTTTCAGAATTACAATATGCAAAGCCACATGTGCATTCCCTTACAATATTCTATAGGGCAAAGCCTCAAATTATTACCCAAATCTACTATCCAGAACTACCTAGACAACACTATAGGCCTTCTTTATATAGGCAATTTCCACTGCTTGAGAAGGTTCTAGAAATTTAGCCCTTAAGGCTGACTATACATAGAATTAATTTATTTTCACAATTTTTACAATAGGGTCGGCTCAAAAGAAATACAAAATATGATTTTAGGTAACCCAACTTTCGGAGGCCATAACTTTCTAACCATAGCTCCATTTTTCTATTGTAACCACTTTTTGGAAACACCATGACGAGATCTACAACACTTGACACACGCTAGCACTAGTCAGCCAGGGGTCAATCGCGATCCAGAGCCTCTAAGGCCTTCAAAATTGACCTAAAAGATTTTGTACTCAAAAACCTCAATAACTTCACCAATATTGATGATGTGGCAATGAAACTCAACTAGCAGGCTAAAATGACTAGGATGAACCTCCAACTATGAAATCAAAACATTTTGAAACCATATGGCCAACTTACTAAAAATAGTAAGTTTCCATAAATAGGAGCTCTGCACAAGATAACCCTTATTGAAAAGCAAACAGAAATATTTTTGGGTGATGCAAGATTGCTCATACACCCAGGATGCTCCTGCATCAGACACCCGGGGTAATTTGAGAAGTGACCCTATCACAACTCAGGTGTGTAGAGGAAAACCAAGACGGTTAACCTCCTCCTTTTCTAGCCATGATGAATCTTCAACAGGTCATCCTTTCCATTTGACCAAATACTCTTCATATGTCCTGTTCTTTGTGCTTCTACCAACACAACTATCCAGTATGTCTTCAATCTCCTTGATATCGAAACTGGTTGCTGGAATACTCCACTATGCTACTGTAACCTCATCTTCAACACCTCCTTCATGATACACTATCAGATCTGAAACAATAAATATTGGTGAAATATTCAACTCAGTAGGCAACTCGACCTCATATGCATTTCCTGAATCATGCTTCTCCAGTATCTTACATGGTCCAAACTTCTTCATTTTCAACTTGTTATATGTACCAATTGGAAATCTTTCCTTCTGCAAATGAACCGTGGCTTCATCTCCAACCTGAAATTCCTTATGCCTCCTTTTCTCATCTACCTTAGCCTTATACTACACATTCATCTTGGTAATGTGCTTCCTCACCTCCTCATGGATGTTCTTCAAATGTTCTGTAAAATCCTTAGCTTCAACACTACTTATTTCTCCTTTATCTATCTTTCTCAACTCAGATGCATTTCTTGGACTACTCCCACATACAATCTGGAATGGTGATTTACCAGTGCTCCTATTGACAAAATTATTGTATGCAAATTCTGCCTGTGGTAAAATCAAATCCCATCCTGTTGGCTTATCTCCAACCAAACATCTCAGCAAATTTGTAACGCCCCACTAGGGAACCCAAGAGATTAACACTAAAAGTTATGCTAAGTTATGCAACCAATTTTTTTTTTGTTTACTAATGTTAATAAGCACATTGAATAAAGCATCACATTGCTCTACATACATCAATTTGAACAATCACATCATTCCTTTTTCATTCTCAAGGGTCCCTGACGTAGTATTACGTCATCTAACTAACACTACACTAACAAGATCAAATGCTAAAGAACTTATAAGTACAAAATAAAATTAAATACATCTCTTGAACCAATATAACATTACATCACATGATCACCTACATCCACTACACATATCGTAGTGTATGCGGTGATATTTAATATAATTTACAAATATCAAAATACATCATGGATCCACGTAGGGATCATTGCTAATCAAATGAAATCTCCTACAAGTACAAGATAATATCTTCTAATAACTGGGTACATAAATCTGCAACAAATGTGATAGACTGATCCAAGTGTACAATCAGGTGAAGAAGGGTAACCGCAACAGTCTCAATGGAGAAGTACACTACCTCCCGACCATGTGGAACCCAGAGGTCCACCCCACCATGCTAGGGAGAAAACACTAGGCCCACACACACACTAAGGACCAATCCACAATCATCACCTAGGAAGATATCTCAAGAACAAGAGGGTATATAGGTTACTAGAGGCACTAACCTACGTAGGATATCTATGGTGTGAGTAGGAGGGTGTCATCACGCAAATCCACCCTTGAGTTTAGTCCTGAAGGTTCCTCACTGAACCGATGGCACTCAAGTGATCATACGTGGCATCGATATCTCTCATGAAGACAAGTATATCGATGATCCACCCTTGATTTTAGTCCTGAAGGTTCCTCACTGAACCGACGACACTCAAGGTATGGGTGAAGTATCACAAATTATCATTTTAATGTTTCCCTAACTAGATCAATTTTTATAATGTTATCACTGGAATTAAGAAACTTGACAATGGATGATCCGTCAGCCACTTGCGGGCCTCAGCGATCCATTGCAAGCCACCCCCTAAATCACATCTAGTTAACCTACCCTAGGTTCACAACAATACCCATCCTGGCTTGTGGCCACTTATAACACATTAAGTTCCAATAACCAAATAAACAAATAAATCATATTCCCATTTCAAAACATAAATCCACTTGGCCACTAATTCAAATTTTAATCCACCAGGAGGAAAATAATAACAGGGATCGGTTTGACCTCCCAATCAAGGTCTCACATTGACCCTAATCCAAAACAAGCAAAAGAAGATAGAATCCACATTGCACCATAAAAACAATCAAAAAATAGTAGGATAATTTATATCAACCACATTCCCGACCTCTGGATTTTGCCCCCTATTAGGACATCTAATCCCGAATTCAAATCAACTACATCAACATAATATTTTACATGCACATATGATATACACAAAAAGAGAACATCGTAAACAAGAAATTGACATTTCATAAGGAAATTAAATTCACAAGAATCATTTTAACAAGTAATTATTTGCTCACACTAGTTAATCACACTAATCAGAATATCCACATCTACAATAAGATGACCATGTTGTTAACTCTAATATTGCCTACTATAGCGTGATAAATGAGAACATTTCTTAACTAATGGAAAGATTACTAATCTCGGATACGCACTCCTAAAATACAATTAAAGGATAAAACAATAAGTTTACTAGTAATAATGCTATAACACCTATTGTTAACATTCCATTGCCAAGGCTAAATTTAAATACCAAAAACCATAATGAATTCACTAGTAGGATAAAAATAATGGTTAATAAAATCATTCACATAATAGAATTAATATTCCAAATTCAAATTTAAGTAATATCTCCAATTTATATTGCTCAACTTTTAACTTAAAAATAACATGCGTAGTGTTTAGTAAAACGTATCCTAATAATGTCTAATCAAATTTATAATTAATCACCCCTAACCCCTAGCACCTAGGACCTACCTTCCACCTCATCATGCAAATCCATATTAATAAAAGGAAACATAAAACATTTTAAAATTTCCCCAAACGGGCTGCGAAAATCAAGGAGTGGAAGTGACTTGGGGTGGGTCCCACCAAATCCCAAGCACTCCACACAAAGAAATTAACTAAGGAATGGGGTTCAATGGGTTTGAATACTCATTTATTAATACAGGACCAAAAGCAAACACTACCCCCAAGCTCACACCACCCTATGTTCAAAAAGGGCTTGCACAACACATTAAATTTGATTGGAGAGTACATTGACCAAGGACAAGGCATGGCCAAGTGGAGGTGGGCGCCAGTTTTGGAGAAAGAGCCACCTAAACTATTAAATACATTCCAAAGATTGTTTCAAACAAAAATTTAAATGCATTCCCCCAAGACCTACGTACTATGCAAGTGGGGAGGGTGATGTCATCACCCAAGGAAAGGAAAAACATTGTTTAATAAGCCCTTTAAGGCCTTACATGTTGGGGTACGCACCAAAGAAGATGGAGTGTGTTGAGGTGATGGAAATTAAATTTGAATCCACTAGGATATAATAAAATATTATTATTATTATTTATTTATTTATTTATTATTGGTCAATATATTTCTAAAAGGGTTAACCTTTACATGAGGTGTGGGTCCCACTTGGGGAGTTGGAAAAAGGTATAGTTTGAATTGCTCTTCAAATATGAATTGTTTATTAGTTTAAAGGATAGGGTGGCAAAAATAAATTAAAATAATGTCTGTGTTTTTTTTTTGAAAGCATGGGAATTTCTTTTTTTCTTCTTTCCTCATACATTTTCCAGCAAGCTGGAAATGCCTATTTGGTAAAGACTTAGTTTTATTTTTGATAACCCATGCAAATGATGATTATTTCCACATTTGATTACTAAGGAGGTATACTAAATCTTCAATTCAGAATAATTATGTGATCTTTTAATTAACTAAAATGGCAAACATTGGTTCAAAACACAACTAAGTTTCATGGTGTTATGGAGTAACAAGTTTCTCTTCCATTCCAATTTTGGATTCACTAATGGTTGAGTTTTAAGAGGGATTGTATGTTTGTTAAAATTTCACATTGCAAACTAAATTCAAGCTGAACTATTGCTTCACTCTTCAATTTGAGGAGATAAAACTTTTCTCTCATTTGATGGAAAGATTAGAATCTAATTTAGAACATATTAAGGAACTCGAATCCTACCTGGTTCAACAAGCAGGTTGATGAAGTCCAGTCGAGAATACCTCTCCAATCCACAAGCTTGAACTCTCAGCTGCTTCCAAAACAACTCCCAAATTGTCTTCTATTCTTCCTCTCTTCTCTTCCTCAACCCTTCATCTCTCTCTCCATTCTCTCTTCTAAATTTTTGCATATCAAAAGTAGTGACAAGTCCCTCTCTCTTACCTCTAAATTGGCTTGAAAAGTTGGGCAGAAATATTTTATTATTTCCCCCTACTATTCAAGTCAACTACCTAAAATGAAACAATTTAGAATTGTAAAAATTTCTTTTCTTTTATTTTTAATTTATCATTTGCATTAAGTTATAACACTCAATATTCAAAATTATATAATAAGCTCTATCTATATAAACATATAGTCATACATATAAAATTAATATATATACCATTTATAATATTATTATCACAAGAGACTTAGTGAAATCATATATAACTAATTATGTTATATCATACTAACAATATTATATTTACCAATATGTCAACGTAATTTAAATAACTATCAGAAATCAGACATGAGATCCACAAGGTCAAAATGCGACGCCGACATGGAACAACACCTAAGACAATATCATGCTCAACCGGGAAAACATATATTGGATTCCTTCTACCAGAATGAATTCGATTCAGTTAAGTCAAGTAAGATTCCATCCGTTGTTTTAGGATGATTAGGTTAAGCTAGGGAATTGGCCTAGGTGCTAACTCCCCTTCTCCGCCATTGAGACATAATGAGGGAACGCTCATCCTGTCAAACTAGGGAAGTCGATGCCCGGTACCTGCAACCTGCATAAAAACCACTACATGTACATGTGCATATATAAATATAATAACAGATAATGGTAAGGATGGTTGGGATGTGTGGACCCGACTCAATGGGATAACGACGCCTCCTCCTCTACCATACATGCATGTCAACAGAAAAGAAAACATATATGATAAAAAACATGATACCATACACATGAGGGTATGGGGTAAGTACCAAATATAATTATCATCTAAATTACATCAATTAATTCATGCATTTGAAACATCATATAAAATCCATCATTACTAAATTTAACCATCACATAATGTTTTGTTCCAGGTTCAAACATGACAATTAACATCCAAAATATAATTGTTTAATCACACACCACAATATAAATATAACATATGATATATTTCTGATCTAATCAACCAAGATAAAACAGTATCAAACTAAACATAGTTTGAACAATAATAAGATGCGAGGGGTATTACAGCCTACCCCCCTAGGACTAGGTTTACTCCTGGAAGCCTACAAACAGATAAGGATAGGCATCTCGCAATCGAGATGCATCCTCCCAAGTAGCTGTGGTCTCATCATTTGGGTCCCATTGGACCCTGGCCTGAGGAATAATACGGCCTTTGAGTGTGATATCCCGAAGTTCCAGAATGCGCATGGGCTCTAGAGCCAGCTGCTCGTCCTCGACCTGTAATGCATTCCAATCAAGAACATGTGTCACATCTGGAATATATTTCCTAAGAACAGAAACATGGAATACATCATGTATGCGAGATAGGCTAGGTGGCAATGCAAGACGGTAAGCAACTGGACCTATCCTCTCCAAAATCTCAAATGGTCCAACAAATCGAGGTGCCAATTTAGAACCCTTTCCATAATGGATTGGACTCTTCCTTGGACGCACTCTCAAGAACATTTTATCTCCAATTGAAAACTAAATATCTATCCTATGAGCATCTGCATATTTCTTCTGTCTATCCTGTGCAGTGGTCAAATGCTCCCGAATGCGCTCTACCTAATGCTCCATATCACAAAGCATCTCTGGTCCCAAAGGAATACTGTCATCCAGCCTATCCCAACTAAGGGGTGTATGACAAGGGCACCCATACAATGCTTGAAATGGTGACATGCCAATGGAACTATGGTATCCATTATTATATGCAAACTCCACCAGGTATAGATAATCCTCCCAATGTGTCTGCCTATCCATGACATACATCCTCAACATATCCTCTAGGACCTGATTCACACGCTCTATCTACCCATCTGTCTGAGGGTGATAGGTTGTGCTAAAGTTCAACTAAGCACCCAAATCATGCTCCAAAGAAGTCCAAAATGCAAAAGTAAATACTGGATCCCTATCAGAGATAATCTTTCGAGGGATACCGTGCAATCTCACTATGTCCTGCATAAAGACTCTAGCTACTGATGAAGCTATATAAGAGGATCTCATGGGAGAAAAATGAGCTACCTTAGTCAACCGATCAATAGTGACCATGATAGCATCATGCCTACGGGGTGTCAAGGGAAAACCCATAATAAAATCCATCGATATAACATCCCATTTCCATGAGGGAATATTGTGTGACTGTAACAGTCCTGTTGGATGCTGATGTTCTACCTTAACCCTCTGACACTCTAAGCACCTAGCAACAAAATCAGCAATATCCCTCTTCATTCCTGATCAATGATATAGCTGTCGAAGATCTGCATGCAACTTATTGACACCAGGATGTGCTGAGTAAGGTGCACAATGAGCCTCAGATAAGATCAATGAACGAAGATCATCCAATGGTGGTACATAGATCTGGCTCGCATGACACAACAAACCATCAGAATCCAACACATACCCTTCAAATCTGCCTACTAAATGCCTCCCAAACTCAATCTCTGCCTTCACCTCCTGATAAAAAATATCTCGAGGAAGTGCCTACAAAATCCTACTCCTCAAATCAACACCAAGTGTAGCCGCAGCTACAACTCGCCTCTTCCTACTCAGAGCATCGGCTACCACATTCTCTTTCCCTTGGATATACTTAACCTCAAAATCATACTCACAAAGGAACTCCATCCATCTCCTTTGTCTAGCATTCAGATTAGGCTGAGTGAAAATATACTGTAGACTACGATGATCAGTATGAAGCTCAAATCGGTGTCCCAATAAAAAATGTCTCCATCGGACCAAAGCATGGACAACTGCTGCTAGCTCAAGATCATGCATGGGATAGTTCAACTCATGATCTTTGTGTTTGCGAGACTCATAAGAAATCACCCGTCCTCCCTACATGAGGACTTCTCCAATACCCTCCAACCAAGCATCTGTACAAACCACAAAATCACCTGTGGGATCAGGTACTGAAAGAATAGGTGTACTAGTCAACTTATGCTTGAGGGTTCTAAATGCCTCTTCACACTTCTCAGACCAAATGAACTTCTTACCCTTTCTTTGCAATGAGGTGATGTGATAAGAAACTCTAGAGAAGTTCTCTACAAACTTATGATAATATCCTACCAAACCCATGAAACTATGAACGTCTGACACATTGGTAGGTGCCGACCAATCAACTATAGCTTGAATCTTTGTGGGATCCACTAAAATACCATCACCCAAGATCACGTGGCCCAAGTACTAGATCTCTATCTTGAATAACTCACACTTGGTTGGATTAGCATACAATTGATTCTCTCTAAGGCACTACAATACCAACCGAAGGTGCTCTTCGTGTTCCTCCATGGATTTAGAATAAACCAAAATATCATCCAAGAAGGCAACAATGAAATGATCAAGATACTTTCAAAATAATCCATTCATCAAATACATGAACACAGATGGAGCATTCGTCAAGCCAAATGGTACCACCGTGAACTCATAGTGACCATAGCGTGTCCGAAAAGATGTCCTATGGATGTCCTCCTCTCTAATGCATAACTGATGATAACCTGACTTGAGATCTATTTTAGAGAACACCCTTGCACCTTTCACCTGATCAAAGAGATCATCAATCCGTGGCAAAGGATACCTATTCTTGACTGTTACTTTGTTCAACTGTATGTAATCAATGCACAGTCTTAAAGAACCATCCTTCTTTTTGACAAAGAGAACTGGTGCTCCCCAAGGTGAAACACTAGGCCTGATACATCCCTTAGCCAACAATTCTTCCAATTGCAGCTTCAACTCACTCAACTCCTATGTAGTCATCCTATATGGAGCTCTAGATATAGGCTCTACTCCTGGAATAAGATCAATACGAAAATCAATATCCACTTAGGTGGCATACTCGGGATCTCATCTAGAAAGACATCAATGAATTCCTGTAGGACAGGGTGATCAAGAGACTTCTTCTCATCATCTTCATCCTCAATCTCACTCAAGGACACTGCAAACACTCTGTGAGATCTACCTGAATCCCCAATCATAGGCTCAGATGGTGCGGGTCTTTGCCCGGAATACTGTGAACCACACTGCGGGCAATTAACTACAATGTGCCCAAACTGTCCACATGTGAAACATCCTGTGCCTCTACCATAACCCCTACCTGCTGAGGGTGCACTAGACTGATGGAAACTACCTCTACTACTACCCAAATGTGAGCTTTGCACTGACTGTGTGGGTTGAGAAGGTTGGTTACCCTTGAAGCACTGACTATTACAAAAATTTTTGGAATTGGAAGCTATACCACTCTGATTAGGGGGTTTTGATCTCTGCTAACATTGATTTTGATTGCCTTTGGAGAAGTGTGATGGCTTCTTGAAACTGGTGTTACCTTGTGACTGTTTACCCCTGAAATCTGATGTGCCTCCACCACCTGTCTGCCCACCATGTTTGCCTTGAAATTTCTTCTCTGTGAGTATAGCTTTTGTTACTGCTTCTCTAAGGGTCTTGGGTTCTAAGACCTTCACTTCCTCTCCAATATGGGCACTAAGCCCTCTAATAAAATGCTGAATCATGAGGGGTGATTCACTACTATAACCAGCATACTGTTTCAGCTCAAAAAACTTCTGCTCAAACTCCTGTACGGTCATATTCCTCTGTCTCAGGTAATGATACTCATCCTCACGGTCCTGTCTCCACTGATCTGATAAAAACTGATCTCTAAAGATCTCAAGGAACAACTCCCATGTAACTGTATCTATGGTGATTCCCAATTTACTCTCTTCTGTCCTCCACCATGATGATGCTGAATCTGTCAATTGCATGATAGCATATCTAGCTTTTACATTGCTAGCAAATGGATACATGGAGAAGTACCTATCTAAACCAATGAGCCATGTATTTGCCTCAAACCCGGTACCTATGCCATCAAATGGAAGTTTTGGCATTCTAAATAGGTCCTTCATTTGACTTGCCATAGTGACATCATACTCTAGTGGTACAACCTGTCTAAGGGGAGTCCTCTCCCTCTCTGTGAACTGATCTCCCTGATTACCTCTATTCTGCAAAGGTGGTAACCTCTCAAGAATGGCCTGTAAAACCTGTCTGGTGTCTAATTCCTCTGTACCATCCTAGCCGCTATCACTCTGAATTCTACTATGGCTCTGTGCACTATCCTGATCAACTGAGAAAGAGGGTGTGTCCACTCTACCTCTACCTCTACCTCTACCTCTACCTAACCCATGAGCTCTAGTCACAGGAGGCATGTTTCCTACAACCATAGCATTAGGACAAAACATTTAAGCATATATATACATTAAGTATGTCACATTTGAAACCATAAAGCAACCATATGAAAACATAGTTTTAAACAAATTTTGTTTCGGTTTAAGTTTTTGCGAGAGTTAAAGATTTCCACAAACAAGTTGTTTTGATGTCTAAGTTTGGTTTTAACATGTTTACCTAATAAGACCTAATGGGCGCACATATTATTCCCAGAGTTCCCAATGTAGAACTCGTGCTTTGATACCAAGTTGTAACGCCCCGCCAGGGAACCCAAGAGATTAACACTAAAAGTTATGCTAAGTTATGCAACCAATTTTTTTTTTGTTTACTAATGTTAACAAGCACATTGAATAAAGCATCACATTGCTCTACATACATCAGGTTGAACAATCACATCATTCCTTTTTCATTCTCAAGGGTCCCTGACGTAGTATTACGTCATCTAACTAACACTACACTAACAAGATCAAATGCTAAAGAACTTATAAGTACAAAATAAAATTAAATACATCTCTTGAACCAATATAACATTACATCACATGATCACCTACATCCACTACACATATCGTAGGGTATGCGGTGATATTTAATACAATTTACAAATATCAAAATACATCATGGATCCACGTAGGGATTATTGCTAATCAAATGAAATCTCCTACAAGTACAAGATAATATCTTCTAATAACTGGGTACATAAATCTGCAACAAATGTGATAGACTAATCCAAGTGTACAATCAGGTGAAGAAGGGTAACCGCAACAGTCTCAATGGAGAAGTACACTACCTCGCGACCATGTGGAACCCAGAGGTCCACCCCACCGTGCTAGGGAGATAACACCAGGCCCACACACACACTAAGGACCAATCCACAATCATCACCTAGGAAGATATCTCTAGAACAATAGGGTATATAGGTTACCAGAGGCACTAACCTATGTAGGATATCTACGGTGTGAGTAGGAGGGTGTCATCATGAAAATCCACCCTTGAGTTTAGTCCTGAAGGTTCCTCACTAAACCGACGGCACTCAAGTGATCATACGTGGCATCGATATCTCTCATGAAGACAAGTATATCGATGATCCACCCTTGATTTTAGTCCTGAAGGTTCCTCACTGAACCGACGACACTCAAGGCATGGGCGAAGTATCACAAATTATCTTTTTAATGTTTCCCTAACTAGATCAATTTTTATAATGTTATCACTGGAATTAAGAAACTTGACAATGGATGATCCGTCAGCCACTTGTGGGCCTCAGAGATCCATTGCAAGCCACCCCCTAAATCACATCTAGATTACCTACCCTAGGTTCACAACAATACCCATCCTGGCTTGTGGCCACTTATAACACATTAAGTTCCAATAACAAAATAAATAAATAAATCATATTCCCATTTCAAAACATAAATCCACTTGGCCACTAATTCAAATTTTAATCCACTAGGAGGAAAATAATAACAGGGATCGGTTTGACCTCCCAATCAAGGTCTCACATTGACCCTAATCCAAAACAAGCAAAAGAAGATAGAATCCACATTGCACCATAAAAACAATCAACAAACAGTAGGATAATTTATATCAACCACATTCCCGACCTCTAGATTTTGGCCCCTATTAGGACATCTAATCCCGAATGCAAATCAACTACATCAACATAATATTTTACATGCACATATGATATACGCAAAAAGAGAACATTGTAAACAAGAAATTGAAATTTTGTAAGGAAATCAAATTCACAAGAATCATTTTAACAAATAATTATTTGCTCACACTAGTTAATCACACTAATCAGAATATCCACGTCTACAATAAGATGACCATGTTGTTAACTCTAATATTGCCTACTATAGCTTGATAAATGAGAACATTTCTTAACTAATGGAAAGATTACCAATCTCCGATACGCACTCCTAAAATACAATTAAAGGATAAAACAATAAGTTTACTAGTAATAATGCTATAACACCTATTGTTAACATTCCATTGCCAAGGCTAAATTTAAATACCAAAAACCATAATGAATTCACTAGTAGGATAAAAATAATGGTTAATAAAATCATTCACATAATAGAATTAATATTCCAAATTCAAATTTAAGTAATATCTCCAATTTATATTGCTCAACTTTTAACTTAAAAATAACATGCTTAGTGTTTAGTAAAACGTATCCTAATAATGTTTAATCAAATTTATAATTAATCACCCCTAACCCCTAGCACCTAGGACCTACCTTCCACCTAATCATGCAAATCCATATTAATAAAAGGAAACATAAAACATTTTAAAATTTCCCCAAACGGGCTGCGAAAATCAAGGAGTGGAAGTGACTTGGGGTGGGTCCCACCAAATCCCAAGCACTCCACACAAAGAAATTAACTAAGGAATGGGGTTCAATGGGTTTGAATACTCATTTATTAATACAGGACCAAAAGCAAACACTACCCCCAAGCTCACGCCACCCTATGTTCAAAAAGGGCTTGCACAACACATTAAATTTGATTGGAGAGTACATTGACCAAGGACAAGGCATGGCCAAGTGGAGGTGGGTGCCAGTTTTGGAGAAAGAGCCACCTAAACTATTAAATACATTCCAAAGATTGTTTCAAACAAAAATTTAAATGCATTCCCCCAAGACCTGCGTACTATGCAAGTGGGGAGGGTGATGTCATCACCCAAGGAAAGGAAAAACATTATTTAATAAGCCCTTTAAGGCCTTACATGTTGGGGTACGCACCAAAGAAGATGGAGTGTGTTGAGGTGATGGAAATTAAATTTGAATCCACTAGGATATAATAAAATATTATTATTATTATTTATTTATTTATTTATTATTGGTCAATATGTTTCTAAAAGGGTTAACCTTTACATGAGGTGTGGGTCCCACTTGGGGAGTTGGAAAAAGGTATAGTTTGAATTGCTCTTCAAATATGAATTGTTTATTAGTTTAAAGGATAGGGTGGCAAAAATAAATTAAAATAATGTCTGTGTTTTTTTTTGAAAGCATGGGAATTTCTTTTTTTCTTCTTTCCTCATACATTTTCCAGCAAGCTGGAAATGTCTATTTGCTAAAGACTTAGTTTTATTTTTGATAACCCATGCAAATGATGATTATTTCCACGTTTGATTACTAAGGAGGTATACTAAATCTTCAATTCAGAATAATTATGTGATCTTTTAATTAACTAAAATGGAAAACATTGGATCAAAACACAACTAAGTTTCATGGTGTTATGGAGTAACAAGTTTCTCTTCCATTCCAATTTTGGATTCACTAATGGTTGAGTTTTAAGAGGGATTGTATGTTTGTTAAAATTTCACATTGCAAACTAAATTCTCACTGAACTATTGCTTCACTCTTCAATTTGAGGAGATAAAACTTTTCTCTCATTTGATGGAAAGATTAGAATCTAATTTAGAACATATTAAGGAACTCGAATCCTACCTGGTTCAACAAGCAGGCTGATGAAGTCCAGCCGAGAATACCTCTCCAATCCACAAGCTTGAACTCTCAGCTGCTTCAAAAACAGCTCCCAAATTGTCTTCTATTCTTCCTCTCTTCTCTTCCTCAACCCTTCATCTCTCTCTCCATTCTCTCTTCTAAATTTTTGCATATCAAAAGTAGTGACAAGTCCCTCTCTCTTACCTCTAAATTGGCTTGAAAAGTAGGGCAGAAATATTTTATTATTTCCCCCTACTATTCAAGTCAACTACCTAAAATGAAACAATTTAGAATTGTAAAAATTTCTTTTCTTTTATTTTTAATTTATCATTTGCATTAAGTTATAACATTCAATATTCAAAATTATATAATAAGCTCTATCTATATAAACATATAGTCATACATATAAAATTAATATATATACCATTTATAATATTATTATCATAAGAGACTTAGTGAAAGCATATATAACTAATTATGTTATATCATACTAACAATATTATATTTACCAATATGTCAACATAATTTAAATAACTATCAGAAATCAGACATGAGATCCACAAGGTCAAAATGCGACACCGACATGGAACAACACCTAAGACAATATCATGCTCAACCGGGAAAACATATATCAGATTCGTTTTACCAGAACGAATTCGATTCAGGTAAGTCAAGTAAGATTCCATCCGTTGTTTTAGGACGATTAGGTTAGGCTAGGGAATTGGCCTAGGTGCTAACTCCCCTTCTCTGCCATTGAGACATAATGAGGGCACGCTCATCCTGTCAAACTAGGGAAGTCGATGCCCGGTACCTACAACCTGCATAAAAACCACTGCATGTACATGTGCATATATAAATATAATAACAGACAATGGTAAGGATGGCTGGGATGTGTGGACCCGACTCAATGGGATAACTACGCCTCCTCCTCTACCATACATGCATGTCAACAGAAAAGAAAACATATATGATAAAAAACACGATACCATACACATGCGGGTATGGGGTAAGTAACAAATATAATCATCATCTAAATGACATCAATTAATTCATGCATTTGAAACATCATATAAAATCCATCATTACTAAATTTAACCATCACATAATGTTTTGTTCCAGGTTCAAACATGACAATTAACATCCAAAATATAATTGTTTAATCACACACCACAATATAAATATAACATATGATATATGTCTGATCTAATCAACCAAGATAAAACAGTATCAAACTAAACATAGTCTCAACAATAATAAGATGCGAGGGGTATTACATCCTGCCCCCCTAGGACTAGGCTTACTCCTGGGAGCATGCAAACAGATAAGGATAGGCATCCCGCAATCGAGATGCATCCTCCCAAGTAGCTGTGGTCTCATCATTTGGGTCCCATTGGACCCTGGCCTGAGGAATAATACGGCCTCTGAGTGTGATATCCCGAAGTTCCAGAATGCGCACGGGCTCGAGAGCCAGCTGCTCATCCTCGACCTGTAATGCATTCCAATCAAGAACATGTGTCACATCTGGAATATATTTCCTAAGAACAGAAACATGGAATACATCATGTATGTGAGATAGGCTAGGTGGCAATGCAAGACGGTAAGCAACTGGACCTATCCTCTCCAAAATCTCAAATGGTCCAACAAATCGAGGTGCCAATTTAGAACCCTTTCCATAATGGATTGGACTCTTCCTTGGACGCACTCTCAAGAAAATTTTATCTCCAATTGAAAACTAAATATCTATCCTATGAGCATCTGCATATTTCTTCTGTCTATCCTGTGCAGTGGTCAAATGCTCCTGAATGCGCTCTACCTGTTGCTCCATATCACGAAGCATCTCTGGTCCCAAAAGAATCCTGTCATCCAGCCTATCCCAACTAAGGGGTGTATGACAAGGGCACCCATACAATTCCTGAAATGGTGACATGCCAATGGAACTATGGTATCCATTATTATATGCAAACTCCACCAGGTATAGATAATCCTCCCAATGTGTTTGCCTATCCATGACATACATCCTCAACATATCCTCTAGGACCTGATTCACATGCTTTGTCTACCCATCTGTCTGAGGGTGATAGGCTGTGCTAAATTTCAACTAAGCACCCAAATCATGCTGCAAAGAAGTCCAAAATGCAAAAGTAAATACTGGATCCCTATCAGAGATAATCTTTCGAGGGATACCGTGCAATCTCACTATGTCCTACTTAAAGACTCTAGCTACTGATGAAGCTATATAAGAGGATCTCATGGGAGAAAAATGAGCTACCTTAGTCAACCGATCAATAGTGACCATGATAGCATCATGCCTACGGGGTGTCAAGGGAAAACCAACAATAAAATCCATCGATATAACATCCCATTTCCACGAGGGAATATTGTGTGACTGTAACAGTCCTGCTGGATGCTGATGTTCTACCTTAACCCTCTGACACTCTAAGCACCTAGCAACAAAATCAGCAATATCCCTCTTCATTCCTGACCAATGATATAGCTGTCAAAGATCTGCATGCAACTTCTTGACACCAGGATGTGCCGAGTAAGGTGCACAATGAGCCTCAGATAAGATCAATGAATGAAGATCATCCAATGGTGGTACATAGATCCAGCTCGCATGACGCAACAAACCATCAGACTCCAACACATACCCTTCAGATCTACCTACTAAAGGCCTCCCAGACTCAATCTCTGCCTTCACGTCCTGATAAAAAATATCTCGAGGAAGTGCCTGCAAAATCCTACTCCTCAAATCAACACCAAGTGTAGCCTCAGCTACAACTCACCTCTTCCTACTCAGAGCATTGGCTACCACATTCTCTTTCCTCTGGATATACTTAACCTCAAAATCATACTCACAAAGGAACTCCATGCATCTCCTCTATCTAGCATTCAGATTAGGCTGAGTGAAAATATACTGTAGACTACGATGATCAGTATGAAGCTCAAATCGGTGTCCCAATAAAAAATGTCTCCATCGGACCAAAGCATGGACAACTACTGCTAGCTCAAGATCATGCATGGGATAGTTCAACTCATGATCTTTGTGTTTGCGAGACTCATAAGCAATCACCCGTCCTCCCTACATGAGGACTTCTCCAATACCCTCCAACCAAGCATCTGTACAAACCACAAAATCACCTGTGGGATCAGGTACTGAAAGAATAGGTGTACTAGTCAACTTATGCTTGAGGGTTCTAAATGCCTCTTCACACTTCTCACACCAAATGAACTTCTTACCCTTTCTCTGCAATGAGGTGATGGGATAAGAAACTCTAGAGAAGTTCTCTACGAACTTACGATAATATCCTACCAAACCCATGAAACTGCAAACCTCTGACACATTGGTAGGTGCCAGACAATCAACTATAGCTTGAATCTTTGTGGGATCCACTGAAATACCATCACCTGAGATCACGTGGCCCAAGTACTGGATCTCTGTCTTGAAGAACACACACTTGGTTGGATTAGCATACAATTGATTCTCTCTAAGGCACTGCAATACCAACTGAAGGTGCTCTTTGTGTTCCTCCATGGATTTAGAATAAACCAAAATATCATCCAAGAAGACAACAACAAAATGATCAAGATACTTTCGAAATACTCCATTCATCAAACACATGAACATAGATGGAGCATTCGTCAAGCCAAATGGTACCACCGTGAACTCATAGTGACCATAGCGTGTCCGAAAAGCTATCTTGTGGATGTCCTCCTCTCTAATGCGTAACTAATGATAACTTGACTTGAGATCTATTTTAGAGAACACCCTTGCACCTTTCACCTGAGCAAAGAGATCATCAATCCGTGGCAAAGGATACCTATTCTTGACTATTACTTTGTTCAACTGTATGTAATCAATGCATAGTCTTAAAGAATTGTCCTTCTTTTTGACAAAGAGAACTGGTGCTCCCCAAGGTGAAACACTAGGCCTGATACATCCCTTAGCCAACAATTCTTCCAATTGCAGCTTCAACTCACGCAAATCCTATGTAGTCATCCTATATGGAGCTACAGATATAGGCTCTACTCCTGGAATAAGATCAATATGAAAATTGATATCCCACTTAGGTGGCATACCCGGGATCTCATCTGGAAAGACATCAATGAATTCCTATAGCACAGGGTGATCAAGGGACTTCTTCTCATCATCCTCATCCTCAATCTCACTCAAGGACACTGCAAACACTCTGTGAGATCTACCTAAATCCCCAATCATAGGCTCAGATGGTGCGGGTCTCTGCCCGGAATAATGTGAACCACACTGCGGATAATTAACTACAATGTGCCCAAACTGTCCACATGTGAAACATCCTGTGCCTCTACCATAAACCCTACCTACTGAGGGTGCACTAGAATGATGGAAACTACCTCTACCACTACCCAAATGTGAGCTCTGCACTGACTGTGTGGGCTGAGAAGGTTGGTTACACTTGAAGCACTGACTATTACAAAAATTTTTGGAATTGGAAGCTATACCACTTTGATCAGGGGGTTTTGAGCTCTGCTAACTTTGATTTTGATTGCCTTTGGAGAAGTGTGATGGCTTCTTGAAATTGGTGTTACCTTGTGACTGTTTACCCTTGAAATCTGATGTGCCTCCACCACCTGTCTGCCCACCATGTTTGCCTTGAAATTTATTCTCTGTGAGTATAGCTTTTGTTACTACTTCTCTAAGGGTCTTGGGTTCTAAGACCTTCACTTCCCCTCCAATATGGGCACTAAACCCTCTAATAAAATGTTGAATCATGAGGGGTGATTCACTACTATAACCAGCATACTGTTTCAGCTCAAAAAACTTCCACTCAAACTCCTGTACGGTCATATTCCTCTGTCTCAGGTAATGATACTCATCTGCACAGTCCTGTCTCCACTGATCTAATAAAAACTAATCTCTAAAGCTCTTAAGGAACAACTCCCATGTAACTGTATCTATGGTGATTCCCAATTTACTCTCTTCTGTCCTCCACCATGATGATGCTGAATCTGTCAATTGCATGATAGCATATCTAGCTTTTACATTGCTAGCAAATGGATACATGGAGAAGTACCTATCTAAACCAATGAGCCATGTATCTGCCTCAAACCCCGTACCTATGCCATCAAATGGAAGTTTTGGCATTATAAATAGGTCCTTCATTTGACTTGCCATAGCGGCATCATACTCTACTGGTACAACCTGTCTAAGGGGAGTCCTCTCCCTCTCTCTAAACTGATCTCCCTGATTACCTCTATTCTACAAAGGTGGTAACCTCTCAAGTATGGCCTGCAAAACTTGTCTGGTGTCTAATTCCTTTGTACCATCCTAGCCGCTATCACTCTAAATTCTACTATGGCTCTGTGCACTATCCTGATCAACTGAGAAAGAGGGTGTGTCCACTCTACCTCTACCTCTACCTCTACCTAACCCATGAGCTCTAGTCACAGGAGGCATGTTTCCTGCAACCATAGCATTAGAACAAAACATTTAAGCATATATATACATTAAGTATGTCACATTTGAAACCATAAAGAAACCATATGAAAACATAGTTTTAAACAAGTTTTGTTTCGGTTTAAGTTTTCGCGAGAGTTAAAGATTTCCACAAACAAGTTGTTTTGATGTCTAAGTTTGGTTTTAACATGTTTACCTAATAAGACATAATGGGTGCACATATTATTCCCAGAGTTCCCAGTGTAGAACTCACGCTCTGATACCAAGTTGTAATTCCCCGCCAGGGAACCCAAGAGATTAACACTAAAAGTTATGCTAAGTTATGCAACCAAAGTTTTTTTTGTTTACTAATGTTAACAAGAACATTGACTAAAGCATCACATTGCTCTACATACATCAGTTTGAACAATCACATCATTCCTTTTTCATTCTCAAGGGTTCCTGACGTAGTATTACGTCATCTAACTAACACTACACTAACAAGATCAAATGCTAAAGAGCTTATAAGTATAAAATAAAATTAAATACATCTCTTGAACCAATATAACATTACATCACATGATCACCTACATCCACTACACATATCGTAGGGTATGCGGTGATATTTAATACAATTTACAAATATCAAAATACATCATGGATCCACGTAGGGATCATTGCTAATCAAATGAAATCTCCTACAAGTACAAGATAATATCTTCTAATAACTGGGTACATAAATCTGCAACAAATGTGATAGACTGATCCAAGTGTACAATTAGGTGAAGAAGGGTAATTGCAATAGTCTCAATGGAGAAGTACACTACCTCCCGACCATGTGGAACCCAGAGGTCCACCCCACCGTGCTAGGGAGATAACACCAGGCCCACACACACACTAAGGACCAATCCACAATCATCACCTAGGAAGATATCTCTAGAACAAGAGGGTATACAGGTTACCAGAGGCACTAACCTACATAGGATATCTATGGTGTGAGTAGGAGGGTGTCATCCCACAAATCCACCCTTGAGTTTAGTCCTGAAGGTTCCTCACTGAACCAATGGCACTGAAGTGATCATACGTGGCATCAATATCTCTCATGAAGACAAGTATATCGATGATCCACCCTTGAGTTTAGTCCTGAAGGTTCCTCACTGAACCGACAACACTCAAGGCATGGGCGAAGTATCACAAATTATCTTTTTAATGTTTCCCTAACTACATCAATTTTTATAATGTTATCACTGGAATTAAGAAACTTGACAATGGATGATCCATCAGACACTTGCGGGCCTCACCGATCCATTGCAAGCCACCCCCTACATCACATCTAGATAACCTACCCTAGGTTCAGAACAATACCCATCCTGGTTTGTGGCCACTTATAACACATTAAGTTCCAATAACCAAATAAACAAATAAATCATATTCCCATTTCAAAACATAAATCCACTTGGCCACTAATTCAAATTTTAATCCACCAGGAGGAAAATAATAATAGGGATCGGTTTGACCTCCCAATCAAGGTCTCACATTGACCCTAATCCAAAACAAGCAAAAGAAGATAGAATCCACATTGCACCATAAAAATAATCAACAAACAGTAGGATAATTTATATCAACCACATTCTCGACCTCTGGATTTTGCCCCCTATTAGGACATCTAATCCCGAATGCAAATCAACTACATCAACATAATATTTTACATGCACATATGATATATGCAAAAAGAGAACATCGTAAACAAGAAATTGACATTTCGTAAGGAAATCAAATTCACAAGAATCATTTTAACAAGTAATTATTTGCTCACACTAGTTAATCACACTAATCAGAATATCCATGTCTACAATAAGATGACCATGTTGTTAACTCTAATATTGCCTACTATAGCTTGATAAATGAGAATGTTTCTTAACTAATGGAAAGATTACCAATCTCCGATACGCACTCCTAAAATACAATTAAAGGATAAAACAATAAGTTTACTAGTAATAATGCTATAACACCTATTGTTAACATTCCATTGCCAAGGCTAAATTTAAATACCAAAAACCATAATGAATTCACTAGTAGGATAAAAATAATGGTTAATAAAATCATTCACATAATAGAATTAATATTCCAAATTCAAATTTAAGTAATATTTCCAATTTATATTGCTCAACTTTTAACTTAAAAATAACATGCTTAGTGTTTAGTAAAACGTATCCTAATAATGTTTAATCAAATTTATAATTAATCACCCCTAACCCCTAGCACCTAGGACCTACCTTCCACCTCATCATGCAAATCCATATTAATAAAAGGAAACATAAAACATTTTAAAATTTTCCCAAAAGGGCTGCGAAAATCAAGGAGTGGAAGTGACTTGGGGTGGGTCCCACCAAATCCCAAGCACTCCACACAAAGAAATTAACTAAGGAATGGGGTTCAATGGGTTTGAATACTCATTTATTAATACAGGACCAAAAGCAAACACTACCCCCAAGCTCACGCCACCCTATGTTCAAAAAGGGCTTGCACAACACATTAAATTTGATTGGAGAGTACATTGACCAAGGACAAGGCATGGCCAAGTGGAGGTGGGTGCCAGTTTTGGAGAAAGAGCCACCTAAACTATTAAATACATTCCAAAGATTGTTTCAAACAAAAATTTAAATGCATTCCCCCAAGACCTGCATACTATGCAAGTGGGGAGGGTGATGTCATCACCCAAGGAAAGGAAAAACATTATTTAATAAGCCCTTTAAGGCCTTACATGTTGGGGTACGCACCAAAGAAGATGGAGTGTGTTGAGGTGATGGAAATTAAATTTGAATCCACTAGGATATAATAAAATATTATTATTATTATTTATTTATTTATTTATTATTGGTCAATATGTTTCTAAAAGGGTTAACCTTTACATGAGGTGTGGGTCCCACTTGGGGAGTTGGAAAAAGGTATAGTTTGAATTGCTCTTCAAATATGAATTGTTTATTAGTTTAAAGGATAGGGTGGC
Organism: Chamaecyparis obtusa; assembly: GCA_027943335.1. Taxonomy (NCBI): domain Eukaryota; kingdom Viridiplantae; phylum Streptophyta; class Pinopsida; order Cupressales; family Cupressaceae; genus Chamaecyparis; species Chamaecyparis obtusa. Next base: position 51,733 of record BSBK01013368.1, read on the forward strand.
AAAAATAAATTAAAATAATGTCTGTGTTTTTTTTTTGAAAGCATGGGAATTTCTTTTTTTCTTCTTTCCTCATACATTTTCCAGCAAGCTGGAAATCTCTATTTGCTAAAGACTTAGTTTTATTTTTGATAACCCATGCAAATGATGATTATTTCCACATTTGATTATTAAGGAGGTATACTAAATCTTCAATTCAGAATAATTATGTGATCTTTTAATTAACTAAAATGGAAAACATTGGATCAAAACACAACTAAGTTTCATGGTGTTATGGAGTAACAAGTTTCTCTTCCATTCCAATTTTGGATTCACTAATGGTTGAGTTTTAAGAGGGATTGTATGTTTGTTAAAATTTCACATTGCAAACTAAATTCTCACTGAACTATTGCTTCACTCTTCAATTTGAGGAGATAAAACTTTTCTCTCATTTGATGGAAAGATTAGAATCTAATTTAGAACATATTAAGGAACTCGAATCCTACCTGGTTCAACAAGCAGGCTGATGAAGTCCAGCCGAGAATACCTCTCCAATCCACAAGCTTGAACTCTCAGCTGCTTCAAAAACAGCTCCCAAATTGTCTTCTATTCTTCCTCTCTTCTCTTCCTCAACCCTTCATCTCTCTCTCCATTCTCTCTTCTAAATTTTTGCATATCAAAAGTAGTGACAAGTCCCTCTCTCTTACCTCTAAATTGGCTTGAAAAGTAGGGCAGAAATATTTTATTATTTCCCCCTACTATTCAAGTCAACTACCTAAAATGAAACAATTTAGAATTGTAAAAATTTCTTTTCTTTTATTTTTAATTTATCATTTGCATTAAGTTATAACATTCAATATTCAAAATTATATAATAAGCTCTATCTATATAAACATATAGTCATACATATAAAATTAATATATATACCATTTATAATATTATTATCATAAGAGACTTAGTGAAAGCATATATAACTAATTATGTTATATCATACTAACAATATTATATTTACCAATATGTCAACGTAATTTAAATAACTATCAGAAATCAGACATGAGATCCACAAGGTCAAAATGCGACACCGACATGGAACAACACCTAAGACAATATCATGCTCAACCGGGAAAACATATATCGGATTCGTTTTACCAGAACGAATTCGATTCAGGTAAGTCAAGTAAGATTCCATCCGTTGTTTTAGGACGATTAGGTTAGGCTAGGGAATTGCCCTAGGTGCTAACTCCCCTTCTCTGCCATTGAGACAGAATGAGGGCATGCTCATCCTGTCAAACTAGGGAAGTCGATGCCCGGTACCTGTAACCTGCATAAAAACCACTGCATGTACATGTGCATATATAAATATAATAACAGACAATGGTAGGGATGGCTGGGATGTGTGGACCGGACTCAATGGGATAACTACGCCTCCTCCTCTACCATACATGCATGTCAACAGAAAAGAAAACATATATGATAAAAAACATGATACCATACACATGCGGGTATGGGGTAAGTACCAAATATAATCATCATCTAAATTACATCAATTAATTCATGCATTTGAAACATCATATAAAATCCATCATTACTAAATTTAACCATCACATAATGTTTTGTTCCAGGTTCAAACATGACAATTAACATCCAAAATATAATTGTTTAATCACACACCACAATATAAATATAACATATGATATATGTCTGATCTAATCAACCAAGATAAAATAGTATCAAACTAAACATAGTCTCAACAATAATAAGATGCGAGGGGTATTACAAAATTTTCCAAACTCCTATTCACCACCTCTGTTTGTCCATCAGTTTGTGGATGATGTGATGAAATGAACTTCAAATCTATCTTTAACTTCTTCCACAATGTACACCAGAAATATCCAATGAACTTAGTGTCCCTATGTGAAACTATACTCTTTGGCCAACCATGTAGTCTCTCCACTTCTCTGAAAAATAATTTTGCTACATGAACAACATCATTAGTCTTCTTGCAAGGAATAAAATGTGCCATCTTTGAAAATCTATCAACTACCACAAAAATTGAATCATGTCCCCGCTGTGTCCTTGGTAAACCAAGAATAAAGTCCATACTAATATCCTCCCAAGGCTTTTCTCATACATGTAATGGCTGATACAACCCTATATTCTACTTCATTCCTTTCACCATCTGACATACTCTGCAACTCTATACAAACTTCTTGACATCTTACTGCAACTGTGGCCAATAATAATTCTCACTAACCAAAGAAAGGGTTTTATCATGACCAAAGTGTCTAGCCAATCCTCCGCTATGTTTCTCCTTGATGAGATTCTCCCTCATAGAACTTCTTGGAATGCACAACTGACTCCCTCTGAATAGCATATCATCCTAAATGATGAAATCCAACCACTTCATTCTATCTAGAGTAACAGGTTCTTTACAAGCTTTTCAAGCTTCACCAAAATCAAGATCCTCTGGATACAAATTCTTGAGTTCCTTGAACCCAACCACCTCAATCTACATCTCTGTCAGCAATAGTTGCCTTCTACTAAGCACATCTACAACCTTGTTATACTTTCCACTTCTGTGTTTCAAAATAAATGTATAACTCTGCAAAAACTCAACCCGTTTCAAATGCCTTTGATTCAACTTTCCTTGAATATTCAAATATTGCAAAGATTGATGATCAGTATACAAAACAAACTCCTTAGGAAGCAGATAGTGTCTCCACTTCTTCAATGCCTAAACTATAGCATAAAATTTTTGATCATAAACAAAATATTTTCTCTTGGCATCATTCAACTTCTCACTGAAATAAGCAATAGGTTTACCATCTTGGCTCATAACAGCTCCTATTGCAGTACCACTAGCATCACAGTCTACTTGAAACACCTTATTAAAATTTAGAAGTGCTAAAATAGGTTGTTCTGTAACTTTCTATTTCAACAGTTTAAAACTCTTATCTACCCCATTAGTCCACTTAAACTCTTTTCTATCCCCTCTCATTGTTTCAGTCAAGGGTCCACAAATACTGCTAAAATTTCTGATAAAATTTCTGTAAAAGCTATCCAAACCATGAAAAGACCTTACCTTAGTAGCACTCCTTGGAGTAGGCCATTCAAGGATAGCCTGTACCTTCTCTGGGTCCATTTTTAGACTTTCTGCTGAAACTACAAATCCCAAATACACTAACTCTTTCTTCACAAAACTGCACTTCTTCAAGTTAATCAATAATTTCTCATCTCTTAACTTTTCAAACACCATACGAATATGCATCATATGCTCTTCCAATTTCTTACTAAAGATCAAAATATCATCTAGGTACACAATGACAAACTTACCTAAAAATTCTTTCAGAACCTCATTCATGAGCTGCATGAAAGTGCTCGGTGCATTGGTTAGCCCAAAAGCATGACTAACCACTCATATAGTCCTTCCTTTGTCTTGAAGGTATTCTTCCATTCATCTCCTTCTCTGATCTGAATCTGGTGATATCCACTCTTTAGATCTATCTTAGAGAAATACATAGCTCCACTCAAACAATCCATAATATCATCCATTCATGGCAATGGAAACCTATACTTGATTGTGATCTTATTTATTGCTCTAAAATCTTTACACATCCTCCATTCTCCATTCTTCTTTGGTGCTAATACTGCTAGTACAACACATGGACTCAGGCTCTCCCAAATCAATCCCTTTTGTAACAAATCATGTACTTGTCTATTCAACTCTTCACTTTCTGCTGGTGTCATTCTATGTGCTACCTCGTTTGGAAAACTGGCTCCTGGAATCAAATCCATCTAATGACTGATCTTTCTTACTAGTGGTAATCCATCAGGTACATTATCAGATACAATATCTTGAAACTCATTCAACAAATCTACAACCTCTATAGGTACATCCTCTACTTCCTCTTTACTAGCTTTCGGAATTAAAGCAAAACACACATGCTCATGCCTCATACCATCTAGGAATTTCCTTCCATCAACAAAAGTTATTCTTGCATTACCACATACCTTTTATTCGGTCTCCTTCAATGGCTTTAGCTTATGTCGCACTCCATCCTTAGTCAGGGAATCAGTATTTGGATGACCATCATGTACAACACATCTATCAAACTACCACAGTCTACCCAACAACATATGGCATGCATCCATAGATATAATATCACATAGTACCTCATCTTGGTACCCACCAATCTTGAACTTTACTAGGCATTGTTCATTGACCATGATCTTGTGGTCATCTTGCACCCAGGCAATTCAATATGGATGTGGGTGTTTCTATCTCTTGAGCTTCAACTTTGTCACCATCTCTTCTGACACCAAATTGTTAGTGCTTCCACTGTCAATAATCACATCATAGCATTTACCCTCACACTTGCATCTAGTGTGAAACAGGCTCCTCCTTTGTTCAGGTTCATTCTCACCACTCAGTAGGACTCTTCTGTTAATCAATGTTTCTCCTCTTTCAGCATCTTTAGAATTTGAGGATCTGGCATCTTCATCTACATGTTCCACTCTGTCCTAGCCTTCATTCCTCCTATCTGTCCTTCCTTGGCATTGAGGACATTCAAATGCCCTATGACCTTCTTCTCCACAGTGAAAACATGTTCCACAGAAGCCTCCTCTTCCTGAACCTTGTCCTCTTCCTCTTCCTCTTCCTCTCTGATCTCTATTGTTCTGATCTTGGAAATGATTGGAGTTGTTTCCTCTCTGATTTTGACTGCTACTACCCTCATCCTTCTTTTTTGGATCTTCATTTCGGCCTCCATATCACCGTCCACCAGATCATCCACCGTGACCTCTTCCATTTTGTCTTCTCTTGAACTTCTTGTTCAACTTTTCCTCTACTTTTAGGGAAAACTAGTACACCTCTTTAATACTATTCATTCGAACTAGATTCAGCTCTTCCTGAATGCTTGGCCTCAACCCATTAAGGTAATGAGCAACTTTCTACTTATCAGCTTCTACATGGCCTGTTCTAATGAGGATTCAATAGAACTCCTCTGTATACTCCTCAACAGATCGTCCTACTTGCTTCAAACTTTGCATTTTCTTCAGTAGGTCAAGCTCATAATCAATAAGGATGAACTGTCGCTTCAATTTATCCACCATCTGATCCCATCTTGTGATTTTATCTTTCCCTCTTCTATTTCTCTCTAATTGAATTTCTTGCCACCAGATCTTCGCATGACCTTTCAGTCTGGCCTTTGCGAACTTGACCCTATCAGGATCCTCAATATCTTCATACTCAAAATATTCTTCACATTCATTGATCTAGTTAATCAACTCCTCTAGGTTAAGATTTTTTAAAAATGTCGGAACCTCAATCTTAGGTCTTTTCCCGATCTTGAAAATGGCCCGAAAAAGTCTTTCTTCCTCCGGGTTCACAACTTCGACTTCTCCTTCTTGATCTTCTTCTTTGACTTCATCCTCGCTTTCGTCTCTGACATTAAGATTCATTCCTCTACGAATCTCTTCTTGCAATGCTTGCACTTGTCTCTGGAGCGCTCTAACTTCAAGTGTTACAACACTAGCTCTTCCACCACGTTCCCTTCGTGGAGGCATTTTCACGATGCACGTTGAAACCCTAACCATGGTCCTGATGCAAACTGCCTCACAGTATGTGATCTATTTACACAGAAGCCCTAACCCACAGTCCTGGTGCAAACTACCTCACAATCGACGATCTATTTACACACTCAGGAACTCCTGCTTTGATACCACTTAATGAAGGGTGCTCCCCTTAATACCACAAACACATAACAAAAATAGAGAAACAACAACAATATGCAAGAATAAAAAATTGGCTCCTTATTATCTCCACAAATGTGGAATTACAAACTTTCAGAATTACAATATGCAAAGCCACATGGGCATTCCCTTACAATATTCTATAGGACAAAGCCTCGAATTATTACCCAGATCTACTACCTAGAACTGCCTAGACAACACTACGGGCCTTCTTTATATAGGCAATTTCCACCGCCCAAGAAGGTTCTGGAAATTTAGCCCTTAAGGCCGACTTTACATAGAATTATTTTATTTTCACAATTTTTACAATAGGGTCGGCTCAAAAGATATACAAAATATGATTTTAGGTAACCCAACTTTTGGAGGCCATAACTTTCTAACCGTAGCTCCATTTTTCTATTGTAACCACTTTTTAGAAATGCCATGATGAGATCTATAACACCTAACACACGCTAGTTCTAGTCAGCTAGGGATCGATCGCAATCTGGAGCCTCTAAGGCCTTCAAAATTGACCTAAAAGATTTCGTACCCAAAAACCTCAATAACTTCACCAATACTGATGATGTGGCAATGAAACTCAACTGGCAAGCTGAAATGACTAGGATGAACCTCCAACTGTGAAATCAAAACATTCTAAGACCATATGACCAACTTACTAAAAATAGTAAGTTTCCATAAATAGCAGCTCTACACAAGATAGCCCCTATTGAAAAGCAAACATAAATATTTTTGGGTGATGCAAGATTGCTCTTACACCCAGGATGCTCCTGCATCACTTGCGCACCTGAACATAGACTCTATGATGGCTATTGATCACCCATCTCAGAGCGCAAGTCAATACGACATGTACGGAAGAAGTTATGACAGCTTTACCGAAGATAGTGTGAAGCCGACAGGACATAATTTGAAGACAAAACTAGTAAAGAGTTAAGGGATTATTTTGTTTATCAAAATAGTGACTTAACAATATAAAGGGATGACATCTTTGATGTTAACTCTTGGATAAAGCTATTGGTATAAATGTAAATGTAATTGTAATTGTAATCGAGTAAGAAAGTAGTAGTAAGACACACAATAGTGTGAAGCAGTGTTATGATGCGAAATATATGAAGTATATGTAATAGTGATAGTGAAAGATCAGCAAAGAGATACTAAGGAAAGCAGTATAAGGTTATGTACTTTAACCTATTTTTGTAATTAGTGTATATTGTACATTACTTGTTTGGGCAGTGGGCTCATCTGGTAATCACATTTTGTACTACAACTCCTAACAGGGTTGAGGCTTCTAACAAGGCCTATAGTCCCTTAATCAGGACTGATACACTATATGTTTGTAATAGACTCCTAACAAGGTCAACATCCTTAACATGATACTTTTGATTAGTGGATCTTTGTGGGTACCATCCCCACCAGGGTTTTCCCTTGGCCAGGGTTTCCTCGAGAACAAACAATGTGTTATGAGTTCTTTATTGTTATGCATGTTGTTTAGCTTCTTATGTTATGCATGTATAAAGATAATATGTTATATCCATAATTGGGCAAAAGATAAAGTTTGTAGAATACTGATTCACCCCCCCCTCCTCTTAGTATTCCCTATTTCTAACAATTGGTATCAGAGCTTAGTTACTTGGAAAAGAATCATTCAAGGAAAGCCTAGCAGCTTGAGTAAGATCTCTATGGATATGGATCAACTTCAGAAGAATCTTGAAGAAGCTCTTGAATAGATTGACTTGCTTACTATTGAAAAAGACACTTTGAAAAGAAAGTATGATGATGTAAAGAACCTTATTGAGAAACTGAAAAACAAGTTGGAAGATCTGAGATCTGAAAAGGAATCCAAAATTTTTATTGAAAATTGTGATGACAATTTGGAAAAAGAAAATGAGATCCTTAAACATGAACTCAAGATAGTAAATTTGAAACTTAGTTTGAAAGATGGAAATGGCAAGAATAAAGCAAATCTGAAATCTAAGAATGAAAGTCTAAAGACTGAAAATGAAGGACTAAAATCTAAACTTGGTATAATAACATCTGAACTTGAGAAAGTAAATTTGTAGTATGTTGAACTTGAGAAATACAATGAGATTGTTAAACGTGAACTGACTCAATCCAAACAACAACTTGAAAGACTATATTCAACTAGTGAAAAGATTGAAGAACAAATATCCTATCAAAAACCATTTTATGATAAGACTGGTCTTGGATTCAACACTTTTAAAGCAAATGATGAAAGCAAGGAACTGGATTTGAAAATATCTGAAAGCATAAATATGAATAAGTCTGATGAGATCAACAAATTTGAAGATACACCTGAAGAAGAAGAATCACCCAAATATATGAAAAGATAATTCAAAGGTAGATGTTTTTCTTATAATACTATTGGTCATATGAAGAGAGATTGCACAGGTAAGCAATTTAAACCTCTTAATGGTTATTGTTATAATTTTCATGGTTTTGGACATAGAGCTATTGAATGTAAGAAACCTAAATTTATTGAGAATAATGATGGTAGTAGAATGTTTAGGAATACTAACAATGCAGATAAGAAACCTACTAAAGATATAAACAGAAGAAATGGAGTAGTATGTTATATATGCAACAAGGTTGGATACATTGCTAGAAATTGTAGATCACAAGTCTATCAACCTAGACCAAGAGATGGAAACAATGGAATTGTTTGTCAGATATGCAACAAGATTGGACATACAGCAAGGTTTTGCATAATGAACAATATAGTTTTTCATCCTAATCCTAACCCTAGAAATCATGCAAGAAGAAATGAAGATGCAAGTAATAGTCAGAAAGGATGCTGTAGAAATTCAAATGAAGTGAAGTTTATCAAAATCATAGATCAAGGAAACATAATAAACACTAAAGGTAATCAGGAAGGTGAGTTATCAAAAGGTAAGAATGAATCTTTACCTGACCTATCTCAAAGCACTTAAATTTATGAACATTATAGTATAATAGGAACTTATATTAGAATAGAAGTAGATATATGATGAACTGAGTCTTGCACAGTTAATGCAAGCTATTTTATGATGTTCTAATGCTATGGTTAAGAGCGCAAAGAAAAATATTATGCTTTGCAAGATCGCAAGAAGTTTTAAGTTTTGCAAGTTAGAAGAGTCAACTTTTTGGAAAGAAGCGGCAAAAGAATTGAATGCGATATTAGATCTAAGTGAGATTAAATTAATAAAAGGTTATGATCGATATTATTTGATCATCAAAGTTAATTCAAGTGCGAAGGAGATCTGAGAGCAGTGATTGGAAGCATTTTGCAAGGATTTGGAGAAGAAATTTTGTGTCAAATCTACGCAAGCCCTAGAATCACAAAATTGAGGTATTTTACTTGACAAATCTTTGAATCAGGAAAGGAATTTGAAGTAATCATGGATATTTCATTAATTCACAATGTCAGAGATAAGAATAGACCTAAAATGAAAAGGGAACTAGTAGAATCCTTGAAAGATAACCCTAAGTTTGCTTTATCATCCATACCAGATGGAGTGTTACACTTAGAAAATGCCAGAAGTTATCTTGAATGCAAACTAGAGATAGTGAGTGATAGTGATTTCATAGATGAATATCAGAAGATGTATAATCAGGATATGTCACCGAAACAAGGTTTTGAATATTTGGAACACAATGAAATTGTTAAGTATGGATTACAGTATGAATTTGATAATGAGGAATGCACTAAGATTATTTTGAGCATAATTCATAATGGAAAGTTTTGGTTAGAAGATAGAGTGATAGATATTACAGCTAATTTAATTCATGAAGTCACTGGATTATCTAAAACTGGATCTATTCCTTTTAATGAGAAAAACATGAGAAAAATAGTCATTGATAACACCAACTCATCCTATAATGGTAGACGGATTTTGATTAGTAAGATCAAACAAGATGATGTGAGGTACTTATGCAAGATCCTAACTACTAAATTTTGTGCAAATTCAAGAGAGGATGACATGGTAGCTAGAATGGTACATGCAACTTATCTTATGTGTGTTGACAAGGTACTGGTTGATATGTGTGAAATTCTGAGAATTCAATTGTTTGAGAACTTGGAGAAGATTAAGAAGACTAAGTTTACATAGTTTAGGTTCTCATCCCTGATCACATATATGTTTTTTTATCTATTGAAGAGATTTCCTTATACCATAGGAAATGACTGGAATGATGGATAGAATACAATGGAAAGAATTAACCTAGTGTACAGAAGACATGTTATTGACAAATTAAATGAGAGCGCAATAATTGTTATTAAGATATTTCAGAATATTATGTCTAGCAGATCAAGAATCCCTAAGTCTCTTGTTGAAAAATATAAAGATGATTTATGTTTTATGGTGGATACTGAATTTTCCTATATTGAAGCAGTAGAGCCTAGAACAGAGTTCATAGACCCTCTTGGCTATGAAATATCTAAGGTAGAAACTGAAGAGTATGTTAGCAGGTTACTTAAGTGTAAGTTGGATACTCAGTGCAACAGGTTTGGAACCTTTGAGGAGAACTTCAACTCTGCAAAGATCCTAATTGAAGAAAAGCAATCTAAGAAGAGAGTTGAGAGCACAATACAGAAAATTCTTAAAGATACAGGATTGATAGAGAGATAATTTTTGGTAGCAAAGTAGACAGCAACAACAATAAAAGAGAGTGGACAAAAAGAAGTTTTGTCTATCCCTCCTTTATCATCCATTGCAGTACAAAAAGAAGATCCTCTAGTGAAGGTGAAAGTGGAAGTTACTGAAAAGGACATAGAAGCAAAGATGTCTACTAGATCCACTTCCTCCACACTTAGCAAAAGAGTTAGGGAAAGTGCTACTGGACCAAGAAAGAGACATAAAACTTTAGTGCAACCTATCCCTAGGAAGATTGCAGAAGTAAAAGATGATGTCACTATTAAGAAGAAAGCTTGGAAACCAAAAGTTGAAAAGCTTAATGAGTGGATCATTAAGAATGGTGAATTTGCAAGAATGAACAAATACTATGATCTTTATGATTATACTGATTGTCTTAATCTAGAGAATGTAGTTGTGAAGCATATGATCTTGACTGACAAGAAGTTTGATACAATTCAGGGATAGATACCTGATGATTTATATAACAAACTTGTAAATAGGAAGAAGAGAGTATCAGAAGAGGATACAACTATGAGAGAAAAGCTTGTAAGGAAGCTTTGTGAAATAAGAGATTAAACACACTTCAAGAAAATTATGAAAGCCTTAAGCACCCATCTGAGAACCAAAAGGAGAACAATTCAGATTATGGGAGGCAAATATGAATAAATAAATTCTGAGACAAAACAAGCTATTATCAAGGTTATGGTAGAGAATGTTGGAATATCATCAGTTGTAGTAGAGCAAGCAGGTGAGAAAGAACAAGAGGATATTTCCCATCCTCTAGCTATCAATATTGAAGATGAAACAATGAATGTAGAAGGTACAAAGATCACCTTGGATAATGATGAGAATGTATTCAACAATTTGGAGAACATTGTTGATAATTTGGCCTTTGAAGAACAAGAAGCTACAAAAGAAGAAGAGATGACAGAGACTACAGTTGTGGAACCACCAGTAACAGAGGAGAAAATTCCCATTCCCATCAAAGAAGATATCAGTCTTACTCCTGAGACTGGAAAGAAGACTCAAATTGGATCTATGATTGAGCATTTGGGAAAGGAAGTAGATGATGATGATCAGTTGGAATTAATCACATCCTTGAACAAAATTATTGGTAAGAATAAGAAAGTGAAGAGTCTAGAAGGATGTCTGAAGGAACTAACTGAGAAGTTACAAAGCACTGTAACTACACAAATTGTTGAAGTAGACCCCATGGAGAAAGCAAAGAAGGTAATGAGCATCTTTGATAATGAATTCACAAATCTGTCTGATATTGCAAAAGTGAAAGCACAAGTAGTCTATGAAGCTAGAATGCTTTTAAACATCAGTCAGAATATCAGGAATGATATCAACACTCTTGATATCTGTATCAAGGATTTGAGGAAGCATTTGGAGAAAAGTAAATCTTTGTACATTCAGTGTACAAAATTAGAAATCTTGATAGTAGAAGAAGATAAGAAGTTAAAATTGAAGGAATTTGAAATTTTGAATGAGACAAACCTTCTATCTAGCCCCAATGTGAAGGTATGTGATGTTGAGAAGAAAGTTCAAAAACTTTATGATGAAATCAGAGTTGTGCAAGATGAGAAAGACAAGAAATTGAGAGGATACACTCTTTTGAGAGAGCATGCTTTTATAAAGCTGAGCATCATTGAAGAACAATTGGAAGAATGTCTATCAGCTAAGACATCTTTTTAGAAGTTTAACTTTGAAAACCTCAAAGCATGTGAAATAGCTTCTTATGGACTAAGCGCACTACTTAGTGTGGTAGATTCCATCAAGAAATCATGGAAGAAGGAGATAGAAGCCATGAAGATAAATTTTGCAAATTGTTTTGCAAGCCTACCAGCTTTGCAATAATTGATCTAAGGTATAACCCTTTTGTGAGACAATTTCTGTAACCCTCCCTACCTTTATTTTTGTCATTGTTGTCAAAGGGGGAGAGATATAGAGAAGAAAATTGACAGTATATGATAAGGATTGTTATTCTTAGGGGGAGTACTATATTAGAGATAATATTTTTTGAGGAGTTATAAGGATAGTATATATTCTATACTATGGCCACAATTTTGAGATTTTTTGAGTTGTACACTTAGCCAATTTTCTCATATGTTGCCACCAATGACAAAGGGGGAGATTGTTGGAAATTTAGCTGAGCTGAATACATAGATGTTGTCATTATGGCAACATATGATTCACATGAAGATTGCATAGGTTAGAGAGCAAGTATGATAGAGTGCATTGCAAATTTGTCTAAGTGTGAGACAATATTTTTGTCAGTGAACCTGGACACAGTTTTTTTTTGTGATGTTGAATGGAGTAAGTTCAGTGCTTGCACACTTGAAAATAGAATCTATGATGGCTATTGATCACCCATCTCAAAGCGCAAGTCAGTATGACATGTACGGAAGAAGTTATGATAGCTTTACCAAAGATAGTGTGAAGCCGACAGGATAGAATTTGAAGACAAAACTAGTAAAGAGTTAAGGGATTATTTTGTTTATCAAAATAATGACTTAACAATATAAAGGGACAACATCTTTGATGTTAACTCTTGGATAAATCTATTGGTATAAATGTAAATGTAATTGTAATTGTAATCGAGTAAGAAAGTAGTAGTAAGACACACACTAGTGTGAAGCAGTGTTATGATGTGAAATATATGAAGTATATGTAATAGCGATAGTGAAATATTAGTGAAGAGATACTGAGGCAAGAAGTATAAGGTTATGTACCTTAACCTATTTTTTTAATCAGTGTATACTGTAAATTACTTGTTTGGGCAGTGGGCTCATCTGGTAATCACATTTTGTACTACAACTCCTAATAGGGTTGAGGCTTCTAACAAGGCCTATAGTCCCTTAATCAGGACTGATACACTATTTGTTTGTAATAGACTCCTAACAGGGTCAACATCCTTAACATGATACTTTTGATTAGTGGATCTTTGTGGGTACCATCCCCACCGGGGTTTTCCCTTGGCCAGGGTTTCCTCGAGAACAAACAATGTGTTATGAGTTCTTTATTGTTATGCATGTTGTTTAGCTTCTTATGTTATGTATGTATAAAGATAATCTATTATATCCATAATTGGGCAAAAGATAAAGTTTGTATAATATTGATTCACCCCCCCCCCTCTCAGTATTCCCTATTTCTAACAGTTCTCACTTCTTTTTCTTTCACGTTCAATAGCCTGTAAAAGTGTAGAGGAAAGAGAACATGAAAAATTGAAATAATAAGATACAAGTGAAAATTGAATAAAAAAATGTAAAATTCTAACAAAATAGTTCAACAAAAACCATTAAGAAATTCTAATGCAGTCTAGGCTGGTGGATCCAATTAAGGACTGACCAACCTTGCAGCCAAACCAATATGCAGTGGAAAAACACAATACCAATAATAGATTTGAAATGAAACTGAAGTCTTTATTCATCAAGTCACTAATTACATGCAATGTGTCAGGCTGTAAGGCCTTCCCAATTATGACCAAATACAAAGAAAGTAACAGTTTGCAAGATCTTATAGGATCCAAGTCTTTTCCACAACATCAACATTCAGCTAGCCTAGGTCGGCAACACACAACATATTGGTAGGCACCCAGGAAAGATCTAAACTTGTACTCAAACTTCCAAGCAATCTTCATGCTCCTAAGCTCGCAGGCTACTAACCTTCCTTCCAATAATATTCTCATCCACTAAACAACTACCCAAGCATCCTATAAATACTGATTCCTAGCCACAAGTCAGCTGATGAAACAATTAACTCTTAAAAATAAATATTAAATGCTAAAACATCAATCAGCTCTCATGTAGCCTTAAAAAAAAAAAAAACTCTCAAAGATAGCCCCAACAGTCACCAGATCCACATAGAAGATTGCAACATGCCAAATCTAGGTCTCTACACATCCAACAATCAATCTATAACTCGAGGAGCACAACCCAAATTAAATGCACCATTCATCCAAGCCGATCTATCTAAACAATCTAGTTGGTAAGCAAGAACACCGAGCAACAGAAGAAATAACCGAGCACTAAATGACCGACCATGCCATGCATGACCGAGAAATGCAGTTATCACCGAGCGCCAGAGAACTGACACCTTCAGTCATCGAGCATTCTTTAGAGACCGAGCACCCCGGTAACCACATAAACCTAGCAGCCAGTCTCCCAAACCGAGCAAGAAATCCACCAAACCAAGATAAAAAATAACAATCTACCTTCAAAGACAAACATATTTTTGGTTGATACAGGATTTCCAAGAATCCTAGGATGCTCCTGCATCATACACCCCAGGTAAGAAAGATTTTCTCATAAGGAAATCAGGAATGCCTCAAGGGAATCAGAGCAGGTATTCTAAATCTTTTCTTCACCCATATCTCCTCTTGTCCTTCATCCCAAGTATCCTTCACTTCATTTACTATCTCATGCAGAAAGTTCTTCTGCTTTCCACCATGCTTATCCCTTCGGTCGGCAACTGATAGCAACTGACTCTGACCACTACCAACCAAATGAGTGCCTTAGTAAGGTTCATCCATTCTAGACTCCTCAACCAACTTAGTATCATCTGCATCTCTTTGTGTCACAAATGTCACCATCTGTTGTACCATCTCTGCTAGCAAGACCATCTATTTCTTAATCTCAACAAACTCCTTAGAGATATTGTGCTCCTTCAAACTAGATTTAACAGGAATAGGTTCATCAACCTTCTACTCCTGAGGTTTGTCATAAGGACAACACCTGATAAATCCACATCCCTTAACCCCTATTTCTTGTAAAGGTATCAGCTTATGCTGAGTTCCTTCATGCCTAACCACATAGGTATTAGCATGACCATCACACAAAACTTTCCTGTCAAACTATCAAGGTCTACCGAGCAATAGATGACAAGCATTCATAGGCAATACATCACACAATATTTCATCATGGTAAGATCCAATTTGAAATTTAACCAAGCATTGTTCTTCAAATCTAACCTTAGAAACATCTTGTATCCAACTAATCTGATAAGGATTAGGATGTTTCCTTCTTTCCAAATTCAATTTACTAACCATTTCATCTGAAACAAAGTTCTTAGAACTACCACCATCAACTATGACATTACATACCTTATCCATGCACTTACATCTGGTTCTTAACAAATTTCTCCTTTGCACCGGTTAATGAACACATGCAACTAATCTCCTAGTTACAAGACATTCAACTTTCTATGGAACTTTCTCATTGTCTTCTTCAACAACTAATGCAACTCTTTTCTTAGGACATTGCCAACTTCTATGACCAACTTCACCATAGTTATAACAAGTGTCGGTGTATTCATTCTTCCACCTTCCTCTTTGTCTAGCATTTTTAGTAACTTAACCACTGCTAGATCCCACATCAGACTTAGGATTCTTTGTCACATTACTCTCAGCAACTGTCTCGCCAGTTTTACTACCTCGGTTCCTATTATTCTATTTTCCTTCATACTTCCTATTAAGCTTCTCTTCAATCTTTAATGCCATCTAATAAGTATCACCGATTATTGTCATCCGCACAGTAAGTAACTCTTCTTGAATACTAGGTCTCAAACCATAGACATACCTAGCAACCTTCTCTTTATCAGCTTCAGAATGACTAGTCCTAATCAGGATTCTATAAAACTCCTTGGTATACTCCTGTACTAATTTTTTAGTTTGCTTCAAAGCTTGCATCTTCTTAAACATGTCCAATTCATAATCCACTAGAATGAATTGCTTCTTCAACTTATCAACCATTCGGTTGCACTTAGTGATCTTCTCCTTTCCTCTTCTACCTCTTTCCAATTGAACTTCTCTCCACCAAATATTTGCATGACCTTTCAACTTAGTCTTTGCAAATCTAACTCTATCTGGATCTTCTATTTCTTCATACTCAAAGTACTCATCAATCTCATTGATCCAATCAATCAATTCTTCTGGCCTAAGGCTTCCATCAAATGCAGAAACTTCAATCTTAGGTCTCTTCCCAATCTTAGACATAGCTTTCAGAATTTGTTTCTCCTTAGGATCTCTAGCTTCTTCTACAGCTTTTTCAAAATGATCTTCCGCAGATTCATCATCACTATCCTCTTTCAAGGTAGGCTTCTTCTTTCTTTACTCTTCTTCCAGTTCTTGCACTTGTTTTTGCAAAGCCCTAAAATCATCAATAATGAATTCTCCAATCGCTTCCTCTTCCTCAGAGATCTCACAATTTCTCCTCAAAGGCATCTTTAAATCAAGATCTAGACAAAAAAGATCCACTTAGCTCCAACAGGAACAAACTTCTCTCAAACAGGAACAAACTTCACTCTGATACCACCCAATGTAGTCAAGGCTAGTGGATCCAATTAAGGACTGACCAACCTTGCAGCCAAACCAATATGCAATGGAAAAACACAATAAAAACAACATATCTGAAATGAAACTAAAGTCTTTATTCATCAAATCACCAATTACATGCAATGTGCTGGGCTGTAAGCCCTTCTTGGTTACGACCAGATACAAAGCAATTAACAGTCTACAAGATCTCGTAGGATCCAAATCTTTTCCACAACATTAGCATTTAGCTAGCCTAGGTCTGCAACACACAACACACTGGTAGGCACCCAGGAAAGATCTAAACTTGTACTCAAATTTCCAAGCAATCTTCCTACTCCTAAGCTCACAGGATACTAACCTTCCTTCCAACAATCTTCTCATCCCCTAAACAACTACCCAAGCATCCTATAAATATTGATTCCTAGCCACAAGTCAGCTGATGAAACAATTAACCCTTACAAACAAATATTAAATGCTAAAACATCAGTCGGCTCTCACATAGCCTTACAAAAATAAATAAAATCTCAAAGATAGCCCCAATGGTCACTAGATCTACATAGAAGAATGCAACATGCCATATCTAGGTCCCTACACGTCCAATGGTCAATCCATAACTTGAGGAGCATGACCCAAATTAAATGCACCAGTCGGCCAAGCCGATCTATCCAAACAATCCAGTTGGTAAGCAAGAACACCGAGCTACAGAAGAAATAATTGAGCACTAGACGACCGACCATGCCAGGCATGACTGAGAAACGCAGTTATCACCGAGTGCTAGAGAACCAATGCCTTCAGTCACCGAGTGTTGTTTAGAGACTAAGCACCCTGGTAACCACATAAATCAAGCAACTAGTCTCCCAAACCAAGCAAGAACTCCACCAAACCAAGATCAAAACTAACAATCTACCTGCAAAGACAAACATATTTTTGGTTAATACAGGATTTCCAAGAATCCTAGGATGCTCTTGCATCAAATTCATAACCAAATCTAGTTTGCAAAAGCCGCCACAATTGAAACTCACCTTCTCAATATTTTCTCTAATAGCATACTTGCAAGCCTACTGACAAATCTCTGTCATATCGGCTCCATTGAATCCTTGACCGTATAATAGGCCAATGCCATTAGGTATAATGAAAATTGTTTTCTTAGTTGTCATACCATCCATCTCCGTCAACAACTGGTTAAGGACTCTATTTGCAACACCACCAACATCTCCAAGACTACTTCCATGCTACAAACATGCAAACCAATTATGCATCACCAGTCAGAGCTTATCTCTCAAATAGTTCAAACAAAATGAAAAAACCCATAGTTTCACGTAGAGCAGAGCAGATGGATTGCTAGAGCTCACTGACAAATCTCTGTAATATCTCATCAATAAATATAATGGATGAGGCATTCTTCTCAGACTACTCAAAAGCCTTCTGGAGATTGCTTTCACTTTCTACAACCAACTTTGACATGATCTCAAGTCCATTGATACAGAAAAAGAAGGCACTAGTTTCATTTGCCACTACCCTAGCAATTAAAAGTTTTCCCAGAACCAGGAGGCCCATAGAGCAGAATACCCTTTGGGGGCTTCACACCAATAGATTTGAAGAGTTGTGGGAATCTAAGAGGAAGCTCTACCAATTCATGGATCACCAGTCAGAATTAGTTGAACTAGACTTTCTTTGTTGCAGAATTGATTTAGTATAGAATATTTTCTAGCAGGATTTTTTATTTTTAAAAGCAAGGTTTTCGTAGCATTATCTACCACTTGAGAAAAAGTTTCCATAGCTAAATTTCCTTGCCACAGTTAATATTGTTCTAAAGAATTACAATTTAGTAAGTCCTTGGCTAGAATAGACACATTTGTCACTTCATTAAGATGATAATTATGTACTAAGTTTCCTAACTATATAAGTCATCACCATCTTTATTATCTACTGTAGAAAATACATCCAAAGCACCAGCAGAAGCACCAGGTAATCGAAATTCAGAACCAAAGCCTTGAGATTGTTGTAGTGTTTGTGCAAAGGCTTGATACTTTCGAATATCAACATCACTGATACTTCTTCAAGCATATTTCATTGACTCCTCAAAATGAGCAACCTTTATTTTAGCTACCTCATCACTATCATCCTCATCCATTGCCTCGGGGTTCTCACTTCTTTTTCTTTCACGTTCAATAAATATCTAGACTAATCACCGATTAGGATGCCGTTGGTGATTAGTTTGGATATTTATCATCAATTTTTTTTTAAACACTGCGCGACATGCGTCAAAACTCTGGCATAAAATCGACCATTCCGTGTCGAAATGTGGCGTCATGGGTTTGGCATCCTAGTCAGAGCTGCTAAATATTTCGACCAACTGTGGTCAAAATATGACCGTCGCAAGTTTGGCATCCTGGTTAGAGCGACCAAAAATTTTGACCAATATTAATTTATATTGGTTGAAAGATCGACCAATACATGAACACATGCCAATGTTATTTTCGGCCTAGATTGCCCTCATTTTCGACCAATATTAGCATCGATCATTCAACGGTTTCAGGAATGGGTCGATATTTCGACGCAGATAATAGCGACGAACCAGTTGGTCAACTATTCGACCGTGTTGGGTAGAAACTTTGACCAATATTGCATCGAAAAATGGTGCAAAATGCACTAGTGACATGGTAGGAAAAACCAAAACCCTAGTAGACCTCCTAAGCATCTTTTGAAGTGCCAAAATCATCACATGCATCTCTAAGTTGGAGAAGTTTGGTATGCATTCATTTTGATGAATTGGTCTACTTGTTTGTTCGATGTTTATTCTTTTAATGGAATGTTTGTGTTCAGAATTTTTTTTCTTTTTATTTTTAAGTGTTTGATCTTTAAACTCATGCATCTTAATTTTTTATAGTTAAAACAAGCAATGGAGATTCTAGGTAAAATCCATAGAACTTAATAATTTTTTTTAATTCTTATTTCAATTATTATATATTATTAACACTTTTGATGGAGCATGACCTTTAAAACAAGATTCTTCTAAGTATTTAATATATTGAAATAAAGGATAAAAAGTTTTTCCCATGATTTATGCTTTGCATGTAAAGGTTCAACTATTGAAAAGGATGAAAAATAATTAAAAACTCAACAAAGTCTTGGTTTTTCCTGTATTTTTTATTGGTTGTGATGATTTAGGAATTGAAACGATGAAGCACATGCATCTAACAATTATTTTAACGAGCTAGATTTTTGTCAAAATTAATTTCTCTTGGAATTATAATTTTTAATTGTTGATTTTGATATTAATGTTTAGATTAAATGGTTTTTCTTGATTTGTAGGAATGTTTGTCTTTCCTATTGATCTATTTGTTTTGTTTCTAAAGTTCTTATAAAAAATAGTAGTGTTATTTTTAAAATGCCTTTATTTGTATGAATACAACTTCTAATTCTATCTATAATCCAAATCTAAATAATAGTGTATCAAATTTGAAGTAAAGAGACAACTAAAAGATGGAAATTTTCCTTCTCCACTATGTCATTACATTCACCTTTGCAATCATTATATATTGAATCATCATACAAAACTTAGATCTACCATTGATACCATTCCACCTAAGAAGTTCACACAATCTTCCCTTCTCTTATATTTAATATTCTAATTCTCAATATCCTCAAAATTTTCAACAATATTAGTGATAACAATATTCTTTTGTGCTCTACCTAATCCTCATTCACTATGATTTCAAATTAATACAATATATAACTAAACATTAAATATTTCACCAAAAATTATGGTTGCTTATATTCAGCCTTGTATCTAGTCTTCTTGCCTTGATGCCATTATTATACTCTAATTTACCCTCTCCAAAATGAATCCAAATTCTTGACTTATATATGTAAATCGAAAAGGAAAACTCATTATGTCTTATGATATAGTTCTAGAGCAAGTCAGTATGAGTTTATGAAGCATATAATTTAATACCAATTTTTTATTATCCCAAGGTGAAAGAAAAAAATCAAAATTATTCAAAACCAAAATGTGATTTACTATTGACAAACACGGCCCCAATTTATAGAACATGCAAATATGTAAGTTAAAATTACTTTCAATCAATCTCGTCTTAAACAACTCCAATTTGAGTATTCTGAATCACGCAACACTTCATGTCATGAAATAAAAAAGATAAAAATGAGCGCTGTATTATTGCACAACCGCTAAATGATGAATTATGTCATTGGAATACTCAAACTTCTATAAATATATGCTTGAAATACTCGCATTTATATCATATTTTATAATTTCAAATGATTTGAATCATGGTCAGCCTAAATTTGATGTTCCAAATCAGCTAAACCTCCCATTATTGAAAAGTACGATAAATAAATAATATAATTCTAAGAAAACTTTTTGAAAATAAGAAAATGAGACTTTTGCATAGATTATACCTTCCAAACTAACAAAAATTAATAGCCAAGCTCAACTAATTATAATCTATTTTACAACCTCAACATTGAAATGAAGGTAAATTTGAACAAATTCATATATGTAAAAGATTAAGTATAATTGATGAGAGGCAATGACAAGTAGGAGATTTTCTACATTAATTAGACATGTTGGGGATATTTTTAAGATAACTAAATTCTTTTAAAGAATGGTGATCAAAATAAAAAAGGTGTTATTGAGCACTATTTTGCGTAACATGGAAATCACTACTTGAGAAATAGTGACAACATTGATATTACGACGTCATTTCATAGGGGTGCTTTTTGGAGGTTGCGACATTATGATAGTTCATTTCTTGCATGAGAAGCTTCAAGTATTCTGATGGATTTATCACAAGATGATGGGGTGGTATGAAATAGCTACCTACTTTAAATTTTTCTTTAATGTAATATGACAATAATACCACTGCCCAGACCTTATGGGGTATTATTTTGTATTTCAAAGATGTTAATGAATTTGGGTGAAATTTTGATCAAATATTTGGTGCAAGATGTCAGAGAGATTACACATTACATAAGTTGAACTACAATTATGGCTTTATTTTCCAAGAAGTAGTTACCTCAGGTGAAACATTCTTCTAGAATTAAATGAAATGTTCAAGTTGGTAGCCTTGTCTCTCTATAAGGTGATCTCAACAGCAATAGGACATTCACAAAGAATTTTTTTCTCTCCAAAGCTTAATAGCATAATGGGCCTTCCTATTATCAAGGGATCTTCAAATCAAAATCCATATCCAATTAGCCCGACCTGGACTATGGTGACGAAGACCAAAAAGATATTTTGAGTAGTCTTATGTCCACTACCTAGGACCTTTCAACCAGTTGTGCCTGTTACCAAAGTGACATGTTTGAATTGGAGTATGAACCAACCAAGGCATAATTATGAGCTATATTAGTGGAGTGGGGATTTGAACCTATACAGTTCGAAGATGAAATGGAACAGATGTTCAATGATATGCATATCAGTGCTCTACCACTATTTTCAACACTGTTATGTAGTGGCCATTTCCTTTTGTTATGTGAGCGATCAAGAACACATAGGGTTATATTTTAAAAAAATTATAATTTTATTTTATGTCTTTTTGAATTATTTCAGGAAAATGAACGGTTGGAAGCTTGTCAATTCCCCTATTTTGGGGAACCCACAACCGAAAGTATATATACCTAGATATATAGTAGAAAAAGGGGGAATCAAATGTAATGAAAATCCTTTTTAAAAATATATATAATGAACAGATCCTTTACTCAAATGGTGTTATTTGATTTTTTTTGTACTCATTAAATTAGGTCCTCCGTGGTATTGGATGTATGAATTAAATGGCTATCCTTAAGTTTTGTGTTAAAATTATTGTATGTTCTGCACACAAACTTGATAATCAAGAAGTCCCAACGAAGATTTTGTCTTATTTCTTATTGTTCAACTAGTTTCCTTCCAGGGGAATTAAATTTAATTGAACTAGTTATGTGTGGTGATTGTAATCATGCTAAATTAATAGAATTGGATGGTTGACGGTGATATAAGTTGTCTCATAGAGTTGTACACGAGGGTTTAATGAATGAAGACTCTGTAACACAATGGTGAAAGGAATTGATCTCATGATAATTTTTATTTTGTTCTAGAAGCTCTTTTATTTAAGTTTTGGTAAATAGGAGTAGGTTTTATAGTAAGAATGAGTTCTGAGTATTAGTAGCAAGAATGTTTTAGTGGAAAAATGTTAAAACTACTAAAATATTATTGAAAGCCATGAGGAATGAAGGTACACCTTCCTGGGGATAATTAAGGCAAAAAGAGTAGAAGGATTCGATTCATGTTCCTTTGCCAAGAACATTGTTCAACCTTGTTATCAAACTTGGATATTTCAGAGTCTAGACAACCTGCGGTTTTGAGAATCAACAAGATATTCACTAAGGCTTATAAAATAAAATGTTGTTTGGAAGATGTCATTTTTTCTATACAAGTTTGAAATACACAAAGAAATTCAAATCACCATTTCATAAGGTTTGGACTATTAATACTCTTCCATACCTTTTACATGCTTCATTTTTTGTTCATGCCCACCAACAAAGTGGCATCTAAACTATCTAATTGAAATCTCATAGTATTACTCACATGGTTTATGGGAAAGTTCACCAAGATGGTGAACAAAAGGGGGGTATAAGTTATAACTTTTTTTTCTAAAATAAGCTAAACCTAAACTTGGAGGAGAAATTTTAAACTTGTTCATTCAAAATTTGAAGATACCTAAAGAACATGAATTATAGTAATCTGAATCTAGTTCGTAAACTACTAAAGTTTTTCAAAACTAGATAAGACTAAGGGGGTCAAATACTTTGCACACTAGAAAATATTTCTATTTTGTAGTGAAGCATAACATGGTGTATAACATGTGTGTTAGGATTAAAAGACAAAAATCTAATAGTAACATCTAAATATATCCAATAATGCAAAGGAATAAAACACACAAATAGAGAGTTTGATCTCATTATCTAGTGTTTTTAGCTTGTTACAATGTGTGATCCCTTGTAACTCAATACCTGTGTAATAAGCTATGAAATTCTCATTATCAGAAAACCCTAACCCTTAGCCATATTTTTTGATGATTTTTCAAAGTCGACACATCTTGAGAATGAGATACTCTCTCTCTCTCTCTCTCTCATGTAGAGCATGGGTATTGAATGTTTAAAAGAATCAATCAAATATTTGGGAAAGCTTTGGGGTCATTATTCACGGGTCTTCCTTTATAAACCATTCTCATTCCTTCTAGTCCTCCTAATAGGTCTAATGGAACATAATGTTTGAATCAGGCGCGATCTTTAAAATGTAAAAATAGATTTGGATACTCATTTGTACCTTACAAAACATACTTAAAAATGAGATGAATTTCCTTTATATAGACAGGGAAGAAAATTGATTGTTGTCATTGGAGTTAGGCCTAATTAGGCTTGTAGGCTTGTTGACAACTTATTCAATTGGTCTCCCAAATGATACCAAAGGGGTGTTAAAATATGGATTAGTCTTGGGAAGGGTTCATACACACCTCTCAACCTCCCAAAGTTCCTCAAAACACTCTTGAATGGGTTCATTGCAAAATTAGTCTTTCCACTAAGGGTTTCAACTTGATGCATAGAGATAATAGTCTTAGGGAATCACTTTTCCATAGGAAAACCTTTCCTCCCCATTGCTTCCTACCCACCATCATCATATTAGATCCCATAGGCTAGCCTTTTTCTGCATTCTTCAATAGTGTCAAGGTATAGGACACGCCATGTTTTTCTATCTCATAAACATTCTTTTGTCCATCATACTTGGCATACCTATAAAATTTCCATGGTCTACCAATGAGTAGAAGTAAAAAATCCATGAGAATGATATCACATAGAACTCTATCCTTGGGGCTATATTTAAATCCACCGAAGCCTTCCCGTTAACCAAAACATGTTAACTCTTATTTAACCAAGAGAATTTGTATGGATTAGTATCTGATATATTTGTTTTATTTTAATTTCTCTACCCTTTCTAGAGAAACCATAATATTAGTACTACCCAAATCAACAACATCTTTACAACATTTACCTTGGCAATTATATGTAGTCTTGAAGATTGATTTGTTTTGTTGGTTCTCCCTCTCTGTGGGAAATTTGATCAAGGTTCTTCTCACCATGAGAGATTATCCAACTTCCAAATCAAAATTCATGATGGAGAGTTAACACTTTCACTCTCTTCTACATGTGCAATCTGATTTATCCTTTCTTCTCCAAATGAAGTAGTGGATTGATTTTTAAATAATTTCCATGATTGATGGTCTGTAAATTTGTTGAACTTGTAGCATTTACCACTTAATCCATTTCATCTTCTTTGTTAGCTTCCAAATTTACCTCTATTGTTGGGTCTTCTTCCTCCAAAACTATCTATTGATTCTAATATTTATTTTTGAGAGTTACTTTCCTCCCCTTCGAACTCTTGAAACTTTCTTCTACAAGTATTAGTTTTCTTTTGCCTACCTCTACTCTACTTTTCTTTCCTTATTTTAAATTTATCTTCAGCTCTAATAGCCAATTGATAACACTCCTCTACCATTATTGGATTGGTGGAGATCAATTCATCTTTAAGGTTATATCTCAAACCATTTAGGTACCTTTCCACTTTCTCCTCATCATTTTCTACATGGTATGTCCTTATGCGCAATATGTAAAAATCTTCTATATAGGTTTGTATATCCATATCCTTTTTCTTGAGATTCTGAAACCTGTTGAAAAATTAAATGGTGTAGTCAATAGGAAGGAATTTTCCCTTGATTTTAGTAACCATCCTAATCCGAAGAGGTGATTTTACACTTTCCTTATTTCTCCTTTCACTTTGTACATAATCCCACCAAAGCCAAGCATGGCCCTTCAATGTAATGTCCCCTACTAGGAACATCATCAATTTACTCGATAATTCCTAATTAGAGTTCAGATTGCACTTTCTTCATATTCTATGAATTCTTTATTTTATATATTTATACGTCTTACATGTCATTTCATGCTTCATATCGGATATTTCTTTCCAGCTTTTATTCTTCATAGAGTTCAAGTATAAAATTTTGGAATTATCTTCCTCTTCTTTCTGAATGAAATGATTGTAAATATATGTATTTACACAACCAATCGGTTGTGTCTTTTGGAATATAATCGTATCACTTCAACATCTTAACTGATTATTTCCTTAATGAGTTAACTTACGTTCTTAATCATCTCCAATCCCTTTATTATATCGATCTTGTATGGAGGCCAATGATTAATGGACTGATCCCTTTGTGCAACCATAAGACAGATGGTGATATTGCTAAGTGTTGATGGTTGAGTTTGTTGTTGCCCATCTTAATACAGATGCTATATCAGTCCCAGGTCCGTTAATGTATTATCATAGGCCAATTGCTACCCAATGTGTTTTGATGGTTGTCGCCTTAATTGTTCTATTCATTATCTTATTTATTATTGTCTCTTCTTATTAACTTCAAGATATTTGCCGTTAACCCATTGCAAAGTCAATACAACTCACGTCTTCACGTCTTCAGATATATTCTCAGCGGTAGTTTAAAGGTTCGAATGGTTTCATATTGGGATCCCGGTCTCTTCATCAGCTTCCATCTTAAGTCGATCATAATAATAATTGCTATTCTACTCCATTGAAATGCTAGAATCCCTCATAGAAGTAATACAATGTTTGCCTATTGATAGAGGCATACACGGAAGTCTTTGGAAATGGTATATTGCTGCCAATAAAACATCGAAGGGGATAATTATTCATTATGTTATGGATGTTGGCTTCTCCCATTATACTTCCATGGACTTTTCTCGAATGATGATGTTGTTATTAATATTTGGATATAAAGACTAGCTGTCGCTTTTCCCTGATTGCTCGATGGTGAAAATCAGGAGTAAGGGAAGTGTTCGATGCCCCTTTATCAATCGAGGGACTAGTGAAATATATATCCCTTAAGACAGATGAAAGGGCACATCCTTTGTCTTGATTAATACCTTTTAATTAAGTGTTCCAATGATCATAATCTGTAAAGGCAGTGACAACGGCCACTTGATAATTTCCTTTTGACTAGCAGCGCACTATCTGCATAAGGGATTTAGATGTTTGGTTTTACACACTCTTTACCTGCTCAGCGACATAAATGATTGAAGTAAAATATGCTCTTCAGATAGCTGGACTGTCCTTAATGTAAATGACAAATCTCTAATTATACTGGTAATATTGTTTTATTTAATGGCAAGATTGATCATTGCGAATGGTTAATATTATGTTGTAGTAATCTCGAAATATTAAGTTTCTCTTTTTCCTTTTTATAAAATCCACAAAATACTTGTAACTCTATAACACTATAAACTGGCTGTATTTAGGGAATTTAATGTACCTTATTTTTAATTACAGCTCTAAATTTGAATAGTAAGCTGTAATATATTAAAGGTGATTTGCAGGTATGAAGGAAGACTGGTAAAAACAGTTGTGAAAGACGTGTTAAATACCTTGAAGATTACTCCTCTGGATGTCCCTGATCATCTTGTGGGACTCCAAACGGATATATATGACCTACTCAATAGATTAGATCTGAGTTCGTTGCATAGCACAGTGAGAGTGGGAGTCAGTGGTATAGGTGGCACAGGTAAAACCAGCTTAGCGAAAGCTGTGCACAATATAATTTACGCTAAGTTTGATGCTTGTTGCTTTGCACCAAAAAATACTACCCTTGTGGACTTGCAACGGGCGATTCTGAAAAGACTGGTGAATTACCATGGAGAAGTTTCAAGTGTTACTGAGGGAAAATCTCCGATGAGAAACTTACTACGAGGAGTTCGTGCCCTTGTTATATTGGATGATGTGAATGATGGAAGCCACTTGGATGCGGTGAATGGGGATTGGTTTGGCCATGGTAGCAAAATCATCATTACATCTCGAGATCAGTACATACTCAATCTTGCTAAGGTTGATTCAGTTCTTGAAATGACTGGGCTATGGGAGGATGAAACTCTTCAGTTGTTTTGTTGGCATGCTTTCTCGAGGCCATTCCCCGAGACCCCCTACTAAATGCTCTCTACAAGAATTGCAAGAGCGTGCCGGGGGCATCCCCTTTCATCACAAGTTATTGGAGCACATTTGTTTGATAAGAAGGAGCTCAACTGCATCCAATGTTGGGAAGAAGCTCTTCATAACATTGGGGAGAATCAAGAAATATCTGGAGTCCTTCGAGTCAGTTATGATGGACTTAGCCATGTTGAGAAGGAAATATTTCTGGATATAGCTTGTTTCTTTGCTGGTGAAAGTCAAATGGACGTTATTACCTTCTGGGAAGTTTTATACCCAAACAGAGTTGAAACAGCCCTGAAGAATCTTTCGTTGAAAATGCTTATAAAGTACATTGGACCTCAATATCTTCTCGATATGGATGACATTTTGCGGGGAATGGGAAGAGGAATTCAAGAGCAGCTTGAGAATAATAGCAGACTGTGGCTGCCAATGGGTGCACACAGAGATTTGAGCAGAGACAAAGCAGAGGGAGTAAATATGCTCGTTTACACAGCAGAGAATGGAAGAGAGCTATTTAGCTTGCATAGAATGCCTTCTCTACGCTACCTAGTTGTGCAAAATACAAAAGTAGTGGGCAACATTGGAAGCTTAGCTCCTAATTTGTTATGGATAAAAATTAGAAACTGTGAATTTTTAAGTAATATATATACATGGTTAAATGCAAGAGACAGATTCCAGGTGGATAGCAGTTGGTGCCAAGTCAGGATTTTAAGCGTAGAGCAGTGTGCAAGTCTTACGAGAATCCCCAAAACAGTTGACAGCTTGGTGAACCTCCGATGCTTGTCTCTGCGGAATTGTCCAGCTCTCACAACACTGCCAAACGCACTTGGTAATTTGTTGCAATTGAAGTGTTTCTATTTGAGTGGCTGTAACAGTTTAACAAGCCTTCCTGATACTCTCGGCAACTTGATGCGGCTAGAAAACTTGCGGTTGAAATACTGTACAGGTCTAAGAATCCTTCCCAGCACTTTAGGTAATTTAGCTCGACTAAAAGAGCTGTGCGTGTGTGGATGTACAGGGCTGAGGGATCTTCCCAACACATTAGCCAACTTGGCACAACTCACCCATTTGGTCATGCAGGGTAGTTCTGGTTTACCGAGCGTTCCTTACACTGTGGACAAGTTACAAAATCTTAGGATGTTCTACATGCGTGATTGTTTTGGAGATTGGCCGGGTTACATAGAAAGCTTTCATGATGGCGTTTTCAGGTTAGCCCAGCTTAGGGAGTTTAACAGGTAAAAGATCATTCCTAGGTGCATTTAATTTGGTGTGCATGGAGTACGTTGTTTAAGAACTTTAAAAGAATGTATATTTTCTAGCGAGTTTCTTAAAACTTTGTCTCGTGATAAGATAGTGGGTAAAGTGATCTTATATTTTGCAGAAGTGCCGGATTAGGAATGTTGGTGCAGAAGAAGTTTAATGTATGCATCATTTGCCATCCAGCAGATGCGGGGACAGCATTGACAGGTTATGAGTACAAATACCGAAGTAGTCGGTCAACTTGTATATTCACAGTCAGCGACGATGAGAATAGTGACATTAGAAATGCAATTGATAGTAGTGATATTCTTGTTCCTGTGATTTCCAAAAGCTTTTTGAATTCGATTGCGTGCATGAGAAATTTGTAGCCATGAACTACTCGAAGGGCCTTGTTATTCCTCTACACCTTACCGACTTTTGGCCCCATCGTCTCAAATTTCAGGACACACGGAGAAACATGAAGAAAATAGGACTCTAGTGTCCATTTCCTCAACGTATTTGTTTTTATATTTAAAAAAAGATTTAGACTTTTTTAAAAATGTGGGTGGACTTTTTGGTAGAGTATAAATGAGATTTCTTATTGAATTCAAATTTTAAAATTTAAATACTTTTAATTGTATTTAATTTTTTTTTAATTTAATTTAAAATTAAAAATTTTATAATTGACATTTAAAGTTTGATTATTTTGTTGTTGAAGGTATTTCTTAGTGAACAATTCACATTTTAAAATTAATAATGTAGAATAGAAATGAACGATACAAGTGTATAAATTAATTTTAATCTATACTTTTATATTTATTGAAGCTTTAAGTAATTCTACAACACCCCTAGAATCAAATGAAATACCAATATAACTTTCACAAGAGAATGACAAGATAATTTCAACAAGATGCAAAAATGATATTATTGCTAATAGACATCAATACAATGTACATAATAAGTCTTCTTATATAGACAAGGCAATAAGAGACAATGATAAGTAGATAAGTTATCACCCACAAAAGGTAGAATCACATATCCACCAAAAGTTGATCATCCTCCATTATGCAGTGAAGTATTTGCAATATGTGGAAGATGATAATGTGATAAGAGCATGAAAAGTGAAGTCAGCACATAAAGTAGAATGTGATAACAACTATCACTACCTAAAGTGGAATTTCTCCTATACCAAGTGCGAATAAGATGCAAACTCCTATGTGTCTCAAATGAAAACTACTATGCAATACATTATCCTAAGTAAGCTTAAAAGTAAAATGTAAAGATTGAATATTTAATTATATCAACACCCCTTCTTAAGTGCAACTCAGGGGAATGCACTTAAAGAACAATGTACAAAATGGGTCCCGACTATTGGCCCAAGTTAGGTACCCATGTACAATATGAGAATGCAATGGAATGCAATCTCTTATCAAACGGAGAAACGAGTAAATCTATATGGAACAAAGTTCCCCTCCAAAAGATAGATGAAAACAAACAAGATGCATGGATGGAGGAATCAATACCCCCAAGTACTATATATATATATATATATATATATATATATATATATATATATATATATATATATATATATATATATATATATCCCTCCATAGGAAGGAAAGTAGGAGACATGATATCCCCCCATAATGAATATTGTGTTGCAAAAATGATGATTGCTTAAGGTAAAATATGATGGTATGCCTACAAACAACATTTCTCCCCTTGTGAAGAAGATATACAATCAAATAATGAAGAAGCCAATCCATATCCAAATAGGAGAAATGAAGCCTCCAAATATGCATCTTTGAAGATTGAATGGGTATCTCCTATAATCACCCAAAAATGGTCTAGTAAACCTTGAATTCCACTCTAACATTAAAAATACTAGACTTTATCTTATGCTTAATCAATCTTGCGTATTGATTTAATATCTTATCTCTTGATCAAATCATCACTTTAATCATTCAGTACATGATATCTTAAATTTTGACCACTTTATCCTAAGTCTTATTTGGTTAAAAGAACATGTCCCCTTTTAATTAAATAAAGCCCACTTTATCTTATGTGTGCACATGAAATTTTTTTTCTTAATTTGAAAAAAGAGAAAAAGATAAAAAGTAGAATCTCCTTTGCCTCTTAATCCTCACCACTCATTTCTACCTAACTATTCTCATCCATTTGATTTTTCCTCTTGAGAATCTTGTTCCCTAAAGTTAAAATAGGGTTTATTTCTCCACCCTTGGATTTTGCCTCTTAATCTCAACCGTCTATTCATTTCTAAAGTCCTTAAAAGGAGACTCACTCCTCATTCTTGGCTAATAATATCTTGTAGTTCTAATCTTGAGTCAATCAATCTATCATCTTAACCTTGCATTCTTAAGAGCATTCTAGCTTATTTGCATTCTAGTTTAGCATTTCCTTATTACATTTAGCTTAAATCACATAGCTTAACTAGGAGGCATTGTAATCTTGTTAGATTAGATTTTCTTCCTTGTTCTTGCATTTTCTTCCTAGCTTAGATCTTGCATTTCCTATATATCTCCCATTCTTGTATCTTTATTTTGAATCTTTCATCATATGGTGCACCTTGCAAGGGTTTCTTATTGAGGTTCATTTGAGAGCCACTATCCATAATGCTTACATTCTTTCACATCATAGATAGGAAGCTATAAACTACCTCTTGGGATCTCGTCTTCAAGGACTCTCTCAAGAACAATAGTTTATAGAAGTGTGTCACCTTTTGATCACACATTTTTGGCACCCATTGTGGGCCTAGATATGCTTTTTTAGCTCTATTTCTTGCATCTCTGGATTTCTATCATCGTAGGTTCATCATTTTTGTTTTGTATCCTAGAGAGTCAGAAAATTTTAGTATATACCCATGCGAATTTCTTAATAACGTAAGGAAATATTTCATACTTTCTGGAATATCACTTTACCATACAGAGAAATGTCTTATTCCTTCTACGGAAATGTCACATGACTTGTTTATAGATGGTCATGTCATTTTAAAATATCGCTTGGTTTGCAGAAAAGTATCGTACAATTTTCTTGGTAGACTGTGAAGTTTCATCTAGATTTATTCTATGTCATAGTTTGGTTTTTGGCTGAGTTTTCTTTTAATTTCCTATATTTTTTTATTTTCTAATTTTCTAATAGAATCTAACAAGCTACTTTGCATGGCTATTGATCATTTTTGCATGTTATTTTATGCTTTAACTTGTCATTTTGTAGGAATCACTTTTCAAAGAAGTTGCATTAAAAAAACTACTAACTTGTGATTTTATAGGTTGCCTTGGGAGATACAAATAAACATTGTGCTTGCATTTACATGATTTTCTAAGCACCTAACTTAATTAGTGTTCCTTTGGTAAATGAACAAGTGTTTGATGTGTTTGGGAGACACTATCGAGTAGGAGAGTATGCTCTTTTCCTTATGGACAGTCAGAAATCTAGACCTTCATTGGTTATCAATTTGCTTTCTTATATTTACCTTTAGAGGGCTTGCCAAAAGAGTAATCTTTTGGGAACAACCCAAATGGGAAACATGTGAACCTCAATGCTCCACCTCACTATAAACAAATGATTCCTTCAATTCAAAGAGAGGGAAGACATGGCTAGTTATACTTCTAATGCTTATTTAAGTGTAGGGCCTAGTTGCCTAAATCTTGCTAAGAAAGACTACATTTGACTAGGCCCTTGTTTACAAGGGAAGTATATTCAAATTGTGTAGGGTAGAGAGGTCTAAATCTTGCTTGCGAGACTATGCATTTTGGTTGTCGTAGGGTTGAAAGGTCTTAATTCCACTTACAAAACTATGTGGGTATTCATGAACAAAGACCCTTATTAAGAACCTAGGATTCAAAGGATGACCATTTTGGCTGTGTGACTTGCTTTGTGCAAGGATTGATCCAACTGGATTACCCAGATCACCCCAAGACACTCACCATATTTATTCTCATGAATGTTAAAGCTTGAATATGACAATATGGAAAGACATGTGATTCAAGCATCATTCTTCTCCAATTGATCCATAACTTTCATAGTCCTATGAAAATCCATTCAACTACCTAACCATGGGGCTAAGAATGTGAAGTTGTGGGCAAAGGTTGAAGTACTACCCTCTTGACCTTAGGTAGAAATTTCTTGACATGTCTTCAATTTGTGCAAGACTAGTAGAAATTATTTGAACATACACATTTTAGTTCTATTCATGGAGTTTTCCTTTGAGACCTCACAAATGCTTGTATCATGCAAGGTTGATTTTTCCCTTTCTTGATTGTTTTAAGACTACACTATGTGCCATAATTGGTTTGAAAACATCAAACTTATTGTTAAACTTTCTGATAACATTGACACTTTGTCAAATTAGATAGAACATCTCATCAAAACAAATATTTTAAGTAAATATTATTCCTCCACTATTTTTTGAATAAATGTCGCTTGTCTTTAGTGATAAATATCACACGACACTCTAAAGTGGCATCTCCAGTGCAAAGAAGTGTCACCCCACTATATTGTGGTATATCATCCCACCTGCATACAAAGTATCACATGATTTTAAAGTCTCATCTTGCCTCGCTGGAGTATTTCATACTGATTTTGTCTCTTGCTTAAGTGTTGCTTGGTTATTTGAGGTCTATCACCTAGATTCTAATCTGTGTGGGCTTTGTCCAAATTTTCTCTTAGCTGGTTTAGGGAGCTTACATTTGACTCCTTTTGACCTCTTAGTCTCAAATTGACATAATATGAGTTGTTTCTAGATAAAATAGATTACCTAGATTCCTTGGTTATGTTCTTGAATAGAAGAGTTGTTTACTTGTCTAATTTCTCTTGGTTATCTTATCTTATATTGACTTTATCTTTTGACTCGATTCACAAGTTTCATATCCAAGGATATTACCTATATCTTGGGTACTTCATGACAAGTCATCTTGATCTATCTCTTTTATTCCTTGTTTTCATAAAAGTGAATATTTTGCTTTTCTAGGATAAACATCAAGTCATCTTATGTCATATTAATTATCTCTTTACATTCTTATTCATGCCAGTAATAACTAGATACCAAATTGATCAAGGAAAGAAACCATCGGTCAGCTTTGATGAATTAGCCTTTCCCACTAGGCATTAGCATCATCATGACAAAGACCCTCAAGTTATCTTTGACAAGGAAGAGGAGAATACCAAAATTTGGTTGATCCTTTTGGAAGCACCTTTGATAGCACTTGTGAGACACCAATTACCTCATCAAAATTTGAAAATATTCTATCTTTCACCATGTCTATAGAAGTACATAACAAGCGATTCAATAAAATTTTTGAGAAAAATGAAAGATTAAGATGAATGGAATTAGAAAGAAAAGAGTACATGGAAGAACAAACAACCAGATTGACTCAACAATTTAACAATAATTTCTGCAATGGAAATAATAGAAATAATTCACCACCAAGATCTCCTCCAAGATCTCAACACAATGGATATGATTCACCTCGTCGATCTTCACATTTTTTAATAGAGAATACAGAGCCATAATTTACTAAAGAATAGCTCCTAAAATTTTAACAAGATGATCGTTACTAGAAGATTATGTGAAAGACACTAGAACAAAATAGTGACCAATACTTTTTATATCTATCTTATAGAGGATTAAAGCTTCTACATGACTTTGATGTTGATGGGTTGATTCAAGAAAGAGAACCCTAAAAATTAGAGGTTACTAAGAAAGAAATACAAAGTTTGAGAGATGAAATATCAAGCTTAAGGAAAGAAACAGAGAAACCTAAATCATCATTTTCAGTGGAATCTATATCTGCAAATTACCTTTTGACAAGGTTTTGTATATGATGCCTTTCCCAAGAGATATTGAGATTCCTAAATTTGACAAATATGATGGTAATGGAGATCCACACGATCATGTCAGACATTTTTATGCTTTAAGTATGGATTTCATGCATGATAACACCTATCATATGCAACTCTTCCCTAGGAGTCTAAGTGACCAAGCCATGAAATGGTTTACAAAGATCACTCCTCCACTTAAGTCTTTTGATGAGCTTGTGAAAAGATTTATACAAAAATATTCTTACAATACTCAACATCTAGTAACTATGATTGATTTATGCAATATCAAGAAAAATAAAGGCAAACACTTTGTCACATTCTTGCAAAGATGGAGAAAGTTGCACTCAAGATATCCATGACAATTCCCTGAAAATGAAAAGATTGACATCGTTGTCAATAATATTATGCCTAAATTACACTATGATATTAGAAAGAAAGTCTTCACTTTTAATGACATGATTGAGATTTCCTTTCACATAGAAGATGTCTTGGTCAAGAAAGGTGAAATTACTTTAAGAAAAGATAAATCCAACACTAATAATGGATACAAAAAAGATACAAGAAAACCTTGGAACAAAAAAAAGCATATGGTTAACAATGGTATTGTTGATGAGCCTAAGTCTAAGGAGTCCATCTTCAACTTGGATAGTACTATCTTAACAACTCAGTAGCAAGAGGCTACAAAGACCAACAACTCTAATAGGACTAGACCTCCATGGGAACCTAAGCCTAAGCGTGATTTTACACCTTTGGGAGACTCATATGATGTGATACTCAAGCTATTTCTTTCCAAAAAAGTTATCACAAATGTTACCAAAATTTTCTAAGCCTTATGAACCAGAGGGAAAACCTAAATGGTGGAATGATAATCATTATTGTAAATATCATAAGAACAAAGGACATAAGACTGATAATTGTATAAGGCTAAAACATGTCATTCAGGACCTTATTGAGAATGGGAAAGTTGGAGTGGATGGTCTTGTCAAGAGTTTTGATCACAAAGTTTTTAAGGAACCACTCCCTAAACATGAAAAGGGGAGACATCAAAATCTAAGAAAGACAAAAGGGCTAAGATCAACTATACCTACACAAACAATGATAATCTTATCAACATTCTCAAACCAATGGATGAAATTATCAACATGGTGAGAGATAATGACCCAATTATGATTCAGATCTCGATGAGGTACCTAAGGTCATCTTGAGGAGTTCTAAATCTTTGATGCAACCCTAACCTTCTAATGAGTCTATTCACATGATATTTCTTAGAGGTGTTGACCCTCCTTCATCTAGGGAAAGTCTCAATGGTGTTACCAGAAGTCAACCTAAAGTTATTCTCAAGGGTCCAAACTCTTCAAAGCAAGAACATCCAAAAGTGAAAACTTCTAAGAAAATCTCTACTTCTCGAAAATCTTGTGAGAGTTTAGTGGATCAACTGCAGTGTACTCCCACTCAAATTTCAATATTCGACTTGCTAGAACTATCACCTACGCATAAGGAAATATTAAAGAAATATTTACAAACATCTAATGTCCCTAAGAACATTGACACCGATCAATTTCAGACTATGGTTAACCATATTGCCACTTCACATTACCTTTCCTTTTTAAAGGAAGTCAAAAAGTCCTTAAGTCATGCACAAAATCTTGCCTTACACATTGAGATTCAAATCTATCAAACCTGAGTCAAACATGTGTTGATAGATACTGGTGTTGGGCTGAATATTTGTTCTTTTAATGTAATCAAGCAGTTGGGATTATCAGAATTCACTATTGATTCAAGGAATAAGATTACTATCAAGGCTTATGATGAAGTTTAGAGGTCCTCTAAAGGATTGAATGTGTTACCCATCAGGGTTGGTCCAATTGAAAAAGAGATGATGTTCCAAGTTCTTGATATTCCTCTTTCCTATAACATACTGCTAGGGAGACCTTGGATTCATGACATGCAAGAGGTCCTCTTTACTTATCACCAGTGCATAAATTCTCTTCTAATGGGACTGAGATCTCTATCCAAGGAGAAAATTCCATGTCTATTAATGCAATTACTTATGAGTCCTTGGTACCAAACAACATCATTGCTGATAAAAATCAGACCACTCTTGCTAATTATGAGAGAAAATTGAAAATGATGAACCTTGGAATGGGAGAATACTGACTTGAGTCTATTGCTACACTCCTAGCTTCCCCTTTGTCTTATGGGAGACCTTTAGAAAATTAAAAAAATTCATCTTCTTCCATGAAATACTATGGTAATTTGTTTTAGTCCTCAGGACCCTTAGAAGATGAAAGAGAATAAAAATATGTTAAAGAATGGATCTACAAAGAAGAACCTAAAGATTCCATACTTAATGTTATAGTACATCCTGAGAAATATAGAAAAGGATATGAATTATTAACTAAAATGGGTTATCCTTGTCATGGTCCTCTAAATGACAATAAATATGATCTTGTCAAGCCTATGAGCCATACTAATGGGAGAAAATTTAAGGGTAAAACTAGACTATGATTTTCCAATACACAACCAGTTTTTGACCCATCTCCTGTTCAGATAGTGAATCTAAAGAAGAAAATTTGTCTACTCCTATTTTTTATCAAGATGAAGAAAAATTTATTCCTTCTACTATTATCCTTTGGAATGAAGAAGGACCCTCACTTGAACATGATGATGAAATTCCTACATCTAACCACAATGAAGAATCTAAAGTTGAGGATCTTAATAGGGAGTGTATCCACAAAAACATGACACGACTACTACAGAGAGATAGATATATTGAAACACAAGAACCTGAATGAGATTATCTCTTAGTTGAGTCAAGATAATTAGGGATAGATGTGATCTATACCTATACTAACCAAATTGAGGTGGTAGACGAGTCAGCCGTAGGACTTGATGAGTTGAAATTAAATATTACTTTCGTTGATCAAGCTGACAATGCTAAGAATTAGATCAATCTAGGTACTTTTGAAGAAGACCTTATAAGATCTGAATATCTTATCCCTAGAGATGATTCCCCTCATATATATACCTTTGAGCCCATCCTTTCCATCCCACTTATGTACCTTGACTTAATTGATTGGTTGCAACAAAACTTACCACTTGCATTACCTACCTTTCAAAATGACTATGAAATTGTCTATTACCTTAATGCCATTGAACCTATGGTTTCTTCCACCAGTGAACCAGAAAAAAATATGATTGAGATAGATATCAAGCACCTTAGTCACAAAATCAAAATAAAAATAAAAATAAAAAAGAATAGATGTTCTGATGGTGAAAACTACTTTTTGGCGGTGTAAGAACCAAAAAAGGTAAAAACAAAAGAAGTATCTAAGGGTGAAAACCTCTTTTAGGAACCCAAAGATGAGGTACTTGGTAGTCTTCCCAGTTAATTTCAAGGAAGATCTTTAGTCTTGATAGATCCCACACAAGCTGTAAATCTTGGGACAACTGAAGCACCTCAACTTATACATCTAGCTCAATCCTTGTTAGCAAATGAGAAACAACAATTCACTGAATTTTTTAGAGAAAAGAAGATAAACTTTTCTTGGACATATTCAGACATGTCAGGACTTGAGACTAATATCATTATGTGTTATCTATCCATAGTTCCTGCTATTAAGCCAGTAAATTTTTTTTATGAAAGATACGTCCACATATAACTCTTTTGGTTAAAGAAGAATTAGAGAAACTCCTGAGTGGAGGATTCATAAGGGCTATTGACTATGCCAAATGTATTTGAAAAATTGTTCATATTTCTAAACATGATAAGTCCATTCATGTATGCACAGATTTTTGAGATCTTAATAAAGCATACCCAAAGGATGACTTTCCACTCTATAACATAGACATGGTAGTGGACATGAATGTGGGCTATGAAATGTAATCTCTTATGGATGGCTTCTTAGGATATAATCAGATCAAGATAGCACCTAAAGAGAGAAAATAATGCCTTCACATGCGCATGGGGAACCTTCTGTTGGAACATCATGCCATTTGGATTTAAAAATGTAGGATCTTCCTATCAAAGAGCTATGACCACAATCTTTCATGACATGATGCATAAAAACATGGAAGATTACATGGATGATACCTTGGCTAAGTCTAAAAAGAGGAATATACATATTGCATATTTGAGCTTGATATTAGATAGAATGGAACAATTTCACGTCAGGTTGAATCCAAAGAAATGTTCTTTTTGCATCACCTCAATAAAACTACTTGAGTATATCATTTTAGTAAAAGGAATTGAGGTTGACCCTGAAAATTCCAACTAATAATGGAAATGCCACCTCCCAAGAACATAAGTAAACTAAGGAGTCTGCAACTTGGATGACTTCAGTCTATCAAGAGATTCATATCTCAACTTGCTAATAGAGCTCAACCTTTTAACAAAAATATACTTAAAGGAGATATATGTACCTTGAATGAAGAATGTGAAAAGAGTCTCTTACAAATCAAGGAATAGTTGGCTAAACCTCCAATTTTAATGCCTCCTATCTTAGGGAAACCTCTCATTTTGTATATCTCAGCTACAACTACATCTTTGAGGACATTACTAGAACATTAAGATGAGAACATAAAAGAAAGAGCCATATACTATATCAGTAGAACATTGGTTTCCTATGAGATCAATTACAATAATATCAAGAAATATTGTCTTGCAGTGGTGTTTGCATTTTAAAAACTTAGACACTACATGCTGGTACATACTACAGAGCTTATCAAAAACTTGATCCCCTAATGTATTTGTTAAACAAACATACTCTTACTAGTCAGTTGGCTAAGTAGATTATGGTTCTTTCTAAATTTGACATTGAATATGTTGATTGCAAATCTATAAAAGGACAATAATTGGTGATCAACTAGCTGAATTTCCTCTACCAGATAACAATCCTATGGATATTAACTTTCCTGATTCTTCCATCATGTATGTGACTGAATGCACCTGGAAAATGTTCTTTGATGGATCTCACACACATAATGGTGCTGGAGTTGGAATTCTATTTATTTCACCTCATGGATACACTATTCCTAAGTCTTACAAGTTGTTGTTTCCTTGCACAAACAATATAGCTGAATATGAGGCTTTGAAAAATGAAATCAAATTGGCTAGTGAATGGAGTATTGTTGAGCTACATATCTTTGGAGACTCTCAGCTTGTTATCAATCAGACTAATAATGACTACCAAAAAAAAAAATGACAAATTGATTCCCTATAAGAAGATGATTGATGACCTAAAAAGCTACTTCTCTTTTATTACATTCCAATAGATTCCTAGAGTTGAAAATAGGGCGGTTGATGTTATGTCCACCAAACTATGTTATAGATGGAAGATCATGAATCAAGATTGTTGGAAATTTGGCTGAGTAGGATATCAAGTTGTTATCATTATGGCAATATATAATCACTATGATGATCACACTATAGTAGAAAGTAATTTTGTAAGAGCGCAAGTAAAAATTAGCTAAGTACAATAGTATTTTCCAGTCTAATCAGAGATATTTTTGGTTAGCGATGTTCACAAAAGTAGGTTCAGTTCATGTGCACTTGAACATGGATAATTCTATGTATATTAAAGACACATGTGAAAGCGCAAGTCTGTACGACATGTATGGAAGGAGATATTGAAGAATAACATAGACAGAGTTGAAGCTGACCTGAATAGAGCAAGAATACATAATAATAATATTAGTTAAGGGATTATTTTGTTTATAAAAATAATGACCTAACCATATAAGGGATGGCATCCTAGATGTTAACCCTTAGGCAACATGAATTAGTTTTGTATTTAGGAAAGATTTTATGCTTGGTAAAGCTGACTGTAAGTTATTATTCTTAATTACTGATATATATGTAAGAAGCATGTAATGCGAAGTAGTAACATATGTAATAAGATATTGTAATGTTGTAATGCTATGATGCAAAGTTGTATATTGAAAATGAGATGCAAGCAAACTCTATATATGAAAGCGAAGATCCTAGAAAGCTAAATCAGAATAGGAAAGCTATTCAGTAGTAGTGAAAGGTTATATACTTTACCTTTGTATTTAGATATCATTTTATTTTACATGTTTGGGCAGTGAGCTCATCTTGTAAACATCCTATTTTGTAATACCAACTCCTAGCAGGGTTGAGGCTTCTAACAAGGCCTAGATTCTTTTAATCAGGATAGAGACACTATATGCATGTAATAGACTCCTACTAGGGTCAACATCCTTAACCAGATACTTTTGATTAGTGGATCAGTTGTGGGTATCATCCCCACCAGGGTTTTCCCTTGGCCAAGGTTTCTTCAAGAACAAAACATGGTGTTATGAGTTCATTTTCTTTATTGCTATTCTTTTTATTTAGCTTACTTTGTTTTTCAAGCTTCAAGTTAATTTGTTATATCCATAATTGGGCAAAAGTAAAAGTTTGTAGTATACTGATTCACCCCCCTCTTAGTATTCCCTATTTCTAACAATTGGTATCAGAGCTTAGTTACTTAGAACAAAGTTATTCAGAGAAAGCCTAACAACTTGAGTAAGATCTCTATGGATATGGATCAATTGCAGAAGAATCTTGAAGAAGCTCTTGAACATATTGATATTCTTACTGATGAAAGAGATACTCTAAGAGAGAAATATGATGATGCAAAAAACTACATTGAGAAACTAAAAGAAAAGATAGAAGAACTGAAATCAAAGAAAGAACCTACAATTTAAATCAAAGATTATGATGAAGTTTCAAATTTGAAGAAAGAAAATGAGATCCTTAAACATGAATTGAGGATTGTAGATCTAAAGTTAAGCTTGAAAGATGGAAATAGCAAGAATGAATCAAATCTGAAATCTAAAAATGAAGATCTGAAGTCTAAAATTTGTAAAGTGACATTTGAACTTGAGAAAACTAAATTATAGTATGTTGAACTTGAGAAGTACAATATAATTGTGAAAGGTGAATTGACTCAGTCTAAACAACATCTTGAAAAACTGTATTCCACCCGTGAGAAGATTGATGAACAAATGTCTTATCAAAGGCCATACTACGATACAATTGGTCTTGGATATAATTCATCTAAGATAAGTGAAGAATGCAAGGAACCAAATCTGAAACCCTCTGAGAACAAAGATGAAAGGAAATCTAATTTAAAGATAAAAAATTTGAAGACATACCTAATCCACATAAAGAAGATGAACCACCTAAAGATATGCGAAGAGAATTCAAAGGTAGATGTTTTGCATGTAATAGTTTTGGACATATGAAGAAAGATTGCACAGGTAAGCAATTCAAACCTCTATGGTTATTATTATAATAGTCATGGTTTTGGACATAGAGCTATTGATTGTAAGAAACCTAGATCTAATGATAACAATAGTAGTAGTAGAATGTTTAGAGATACTAACCATGCAGATACGAGACCTACTGAAGATATGAATAATAAAAATGGAGTTGTGTGTTATAGATGCAACAAGATTGGACATATTTCCATAAATTGTAGATCACAAATCAGTAAGATAGGAGAAAGATATGGAAAAAATGGAGTAGTTTGTCAAATATGAAACAAATTTGGTCACACAGCAAGATTTTTCAGAATGAACAACATGAGAAACCCTAATCCTGGAAGTTATACAAGAAGAAATGAGAGCACAAACAATAGTCAGAAAGGATGTTGAACACAAGGTAATCAGATAGGTGAAGTATCTGATAGTAAGTGTGAATATTTTCCTAACCCATCTCAATGCACTTCAAGTAATTAATTCATGAAGAATGTATTAGAGTAGATTGAATTAAGTCTTGCAAAGTTAATATGAGATAGTATGTGATGTAATGATGCTATGGTTAAGAGTGCATGAGATAATATGAATGTATGCAAGTACACAAAAAGAATGAAGTTTTGCAGGTAACCAAGAACAAATTTTTGGAAAGAAGCGGCAAAGAAATTGAATGCAATGTCAGAATCTTAAAAAAATTAAAGGATAAAAGCACATGATCGGTATTATTTGATCATTCAAGCGACTACAAGTGACAAGGAGAGTGATTCAATGGAGATTAAGAGCATTTTTCTAGATTTGGAAAAGGGTCGTGTATTCACCAAATGAAACCTCATGTCAAGGAAAGATTATACGATCTCATGAATGATTTGTTCACGTGATCTCCAGATTAAATTTAGGTTAAGCAAAGGGTTCAACAATCATGCCAATTCTTTAGTCGCGTGTACGCCAGGTTGAGATGAGTAAAGTTAGAAGGTTTTGAGACTTAGTGTGAACCATAGATGAAAGAAAAGATCAATGGCTAGCGCATGTTCTCATGATTTAACCAGGGCCAATGCATTTGTTCAGCGATCGTGAGATTTTCCTTGTCGCTCATTCTCATGGTCTAACCCTAGTCAAGGATAACCTTCAGTGAATTAGAGATGTCTTTTTTCACTGAATCACCAGATTGAACATGGGTTAAAGATAAGACTTGATGTTTAAATATGAGTCATTGATGCACATAAGATTGGGCGGTGGTCACGTAGTCACCAGATGCCAGAGGTTAAGGACCAAACATCATGTGATTACATGAACACTCAGTCACTAGATTGTTGAATTTTTGGCTGTTTGTGAAGAACAACATGCGAATAGGAGAATGGATCAGTCGCTAGATCATTGAATTCCTAGTATTTAGTGAAGGACATTCAGATAATAGGAGATTGGCTCATTCGTGCGATTGCTAAATATGACCGTGGTTAAGAAATTTATTCAGAGATTATGAGAAGTTTGCATTTGCCAAATCACCAGATAGGTGGTCTACATTGGGTTAAGTTTGACCAACTAATCAGGTCATGACACTTGGTGAAATATGGTGCATTCTGGGTAAAAAGTGCAAGAAATAAAAGGAAAATGCAAATTTAAAAGTTGTATAGTCTTGTCTATAGTTTGAAAAGGATTTTTATTTTTTAAAGTGCTGAGAGAAGCATTTACGAAGCTTTTTAACAGAACAAAATGTGATCATTTCTTGGAGAGGAATGGAATCAAATCAGTTGGAAATGATTGCAGACATGGTGGGAAGCTAGAGAAGATCAGTGGAAGATCAAATTTGGAGGAGAAGTTAGAGATATTTTGTGCAAAGAATTGACAGGTGTCAGTTGGCTGGAGCTGGTTTCATTTTATTATATCTCTGATTTTCTTCATTGTTGTAAAGGATGGTGGAATTAACACTGCAGAGGTAGTATTCTGGCTTTTGAGCCCTTATTTTTGTGGTTTTCATGGTTTTCTAATAGTATTGAACCAGAGATTTTTAATGAAAAATAGTGGAATCCAAATCTTTTATTGGTGATGTCTTCGTATGTATTGCATTAAATTCTTGTCTGTTACTTTGTAAGGCACTCTAATATATTGGTTACAAGGTGACTATGAATTTTTGTTCTTAGTTTCTTTCAAGGAGGGAGTAAATCTCTGGCATAATTATGAGAATTTAACATTATATGTGAATATGATGTCTGGGTAGAGGAGTGAGAGAATGATTTGTAAGTAACTTGGTTTGGGTTCTTTGTGTTTAGATTTAGAAAGTTTATGGGGATTCACTCTTATTTGACTTGATGGCCCAATTGATAAGACCTTGGTCATTGCTTTTCATTGCACCTTTCACTATCAAATTTGAAAATCAATGAACATTTACTTTCTGTTGAAGAGCATGTAATGTTTATAGATTATATTTGTAGAATACAATGCAGTTTAGTGATTCTTTGAAGAATGAATCATAGGTTAGCCTTCCCGAGTCTTGAAATCAAAGAGAAGAAGGATTTATCCTCGTCACTTGTGCCATTTTCCTAGTCCTTAGAACACTTATGCAATAGGGATCTTGCATAAGAATGTTTGAGTGTTGACTCCCATTTCTTATGGTTTTGAGAACTATCCACCTTCTTTGTCTTTATAGAAGAGGTTATGTTAAAGAGAAGTTATCATAAATGCAGATTCATGTTTGAATTAGGTACACCCACCTGAGTATGTGGAGCTCAAAGTGTAGAAGGTTCATAGGCCTTGTCAATGCTAGTCTTTTCTTGTCCTTCAATTTGTAGGAAGAAGTAGATTTGTGTCAATTAGATAAACATCCCATGTCGAGTTCT
Organism: Chamaecyparis obtusa; assembly: GCA_027943335.1. Classification (NCBI taxonomy): domain Eukaryota; kingdom Viridiplantae; phylum Streptophyta; class Pinopsida; order Cupressales; family Cupressaceae; genus Chamaecyparis; species Chamaecyparis obtusa. Next base: position 96,634 of record BSBK01013368.1, read on the forward strand.
CATTGTCTCATTTAGAATCAGAGGGTACAAGAAAAATCATCAATAGTCTATTCAAGATGAGGAGGATTTTTCCATCATTTTTCTTTATAATCTATGAGGAGACATCATATCTGAGTATGAAATCCCTAACAAGCTCAGGACATGGAGTTGCATGAGGAAAAGGAGTGGCGTACAACAATCCACTGCTCAGGATTACAAGCATATAGGGTTCTCCTACATTATCAACTATCCTCTCCTTTATCTCATCCAAATCTACTTCTTTAAAATTAGTATCGCTAATAATAGGTCCCTCACATGAAATACTAAAAATATTTATAAACAAATGTAGAGTAGACTTCATGGATCCCACAGTTGAAGATCTCACAAATTCTAGAAAACCCAAGTATACTTCAAAATCTCAAAAATGGAAATGGAACGAGAAGTTGTAACTCACCTTAATTCTGTAGAGAAAATTAACTTCCTTGTTGAAATTGGCCACACTCCTTTAGATCACCATTTAAAACAAAACAAATGAGGTTAAAAGTAATTACCAATTGCTTTAATAACCGTGAAAACTGAAACACAGCTTGATTTGACATTAATTCCTACTCGGTGATATGACATCAATTTGATGTTAGCACATGAGAAATAATCGCCCACCACTCCACTACCAAGGACCTTAACCTATAATAATAACTTTCTCTTCATGGTGGCTTACTGACATCATTCTTTGATATGACTAGATTTTTTGGATATTCATCATATAATAACTGTCACATCATACAATTTTCTTGATTGTCTAGAGACAGTTTGAATATGTATGAAGCCTCTTGAACTTATTTCACCATGAATCAAATAGTTCACGAAATATTCCTAAGGAGACCGAATTCTGATCTTGGCTTCATTGTACCATCTGAACACCTTTGAACTATCTCAAACTTTGTTCAAATGAGTTCAAAGCACTTAGAATAAAATAACCTTCAACACATTTCAGATCTTGTCCCGCGAAAGCTCCAAAACACTTGAGAATATTTCATCTTTTAAAATGACTTGAACACTACTTGAACCTATTAAACCTATTTGAACTCATTTGAACTTATTTCAATGGGGCTCAAGGGTTGCAAATGGCTAAAGGAAAAAGTACCCATAGGCATTGAGCATCTAAACTGACTTAAAAGATGGTTTGATCTAATGAACCAAGGACTTTTGGGGGACTTTAAGGAAACAAAAGGTGAAAATAAAGGTTTTTGACAAAAATTAAAAGACTCGTCATCAAGGATGAATAGGGGACTAACACCATGCAAAAGGTGTGATAGAGAAGTCTTTGATTATCTAGGTTGTGATGAATATGCATGAAAAAATTATAGATAAGAATATAGAAGCTACCATGATTTAGAAAGAGCCTTGGTGTTTATTGGTGTCTGTGACCCCAATTTTTTATTCTTCTACATTTTTTTGTGGGTTTTCTATTGGGCTTTAGTTGTTTATACTATTTGATGATTTAGAAAAGAAACTAATGAAATTAGAAGAGGAGAATAGTGTATACAAGAAAAAATATCAATCTTGAAAGAAGAGAAAAATACAATAAATAAATCACTTGTAAAATATAACAAATGGAAAAACTAAAAACCATTAGTTTATGATGTTTCATTTGACACAAAATATTTGTGTTCTTCATTATGCATGTTTAATTTTGTTGAATTTGTTTATGGTGAAGATAAACATGTTAATAAATCTACAAATATTGTTGAACGTAATGATAATGAAAAGAATGCTAGTTTAAAAATCATAAAATGAATGCATTATAGAGGATATAGATTAAGAAAGCTTGAAAGAGGAATGAGAAATCCTATTGAACCAACAATAAGGCCAAAATATGAAGGCCTTGGGTGTGTCACAAATAAAGTTAAAATGGATATAGAAAATATAGGCTCAATAAAATCAATTCAAGATTGGAATAATCAAATTATAAAAGGAAAGCACACACAAGGGTAAGTGTTGGAATCTATAACCTTGTAATATTTTTAAATTTTGAGGAATCATTGTGAAAAGACATGTTGAAACAAAGAGTCAAAGAATGAATCTATGACAAGTTTCATGAAAATAGATTGTGGATGGAGCTATGGATTGAGCTTTCAAATGATTATAGATATTTTATTGAAGCATAAAAGTTCATATGTGAAAAATGAAATAAATTATAGAAGCTTAGGTCAAAGGAAACCATTCTTTAGCGAAATTTCAACATAAATGAGTTTGTAGGTAATTTCAAATTAAAGTTTTGAAGAGTTGAAAACCAAAGATTTGAGAGATTGTTGCAATAGTTAGATTCAAAGATGCCAAAGACATGGATGAATATATTATATAAAAGAGAAAAGGATTGAATAAGTTTGAAGACATAAATATGGTTACCAAAAGAAGTCGTAAGAAAAATGGAAATGGAGAGAAAAATATATTTTTGAATGTCATTACATTCATGGTCAAAATTTTGGGGAGTGTTGGGATGTGTATTTGCTCCCTCTAATATATTCTAAGAAAATTAAATTAGTAAGAATTAATTAGAGGCTTCTATTGAGAGAAATATTAGATATTTTCCAAGCCGGCCTAGATATAGAATAGTTCATGTAATTTTCAGAATTGTCTAATGATCTTTATATAAAGAGGCATCACGTAAGTTTTTGACATTAAGGTCTTAAGATGATCAAGTGATCATAAGGAAGAGGATTGTTGTAATATTTAAGTCATGTGATTTTGTATTCAATTAATTAATAGATAAATGTACAACAACATACAAAAGATTTTGGCAAAGCATTTATATTAAATATATTGGTATAGCTTATTTATATATGTTTCATTATGACCCATGCCATCCACCCCGATAATAATTTCTATTCACAATGATTAATCTCTCCAATAAATTAAAACTATTTAAAGGACAATTAAAGATTTAGATGAAACCATTTGATCTACATATTTGGGCCGTCTCCCTCACACACCATGTTGATTCTACATATTGCCTGGAAAATATGGGTATGAAAATGTCACTTGTTTGAATAGTTGTTTGCAAGATGGATTCAATTTATTTGCCCTTTTCCAGTTCTTCACTGTCCAAAAAAACTGTAAGTCCCAATCCAGAGGGAGCTTCCTAGAGATGGTCCACAAAATTTGCCCTCGCATCTTTCGTGTGAAATCTGAGAAACACATTAAATTTGTTGTTGACTTGGAAGGAGATTTTGGTGGCGGGAGGCTAATTTACTAATGAGATCGTAGAGGGTTTGGGGGTGGAAGCCTGATAGTGAATAAAAATCTCCATTACTTGTTCTTCACTAGTTTGAAGAGCTTAAAAATATGGTTTTTAAGTTTGGCACAAAAGAGAAAGAATGGATACGTAGTCGCAATACTGAACAAGTTTAAAAATACAAAGTCAAATGAAGTAAACGACAAAGAGTGCAATTTTCTTGGGAATTGCTAGAGAATTTCTCAGATATTAACTTAGTTCAAACTCAATGAGATCGAAGTGGCAATAAAATAAAAAAACAATATTTGACGTAAATCTCCAAGAACTATGATTCGGTGAAATCAATGGGTTGGAATAATCTCGTTCAACGGGTAAAGATGAAAAATAAAAGAAATTTAAAATGAAAAAGTTTCTATCAAAATTATATAAATAAATATATATATATAGATACACACATGCACGTGCATATAAGTGGAAATTTCAAATCACTCCCATTTTTTTTTAGAGTAGCTTACTTGGTGAGTCTCCTACTTATAACTAAGGTTTCAGAGCCACATCATCAAATATGCTGCCACTTCATCATGCTTTTTGTCAAGGTGTCCAAAATAGGCCAAATTTTTTTTTTTAGAACAATCATAGTGCATTAGGGACCCCAATACTTGTGTAGTTGATGTGGCATCACACGATTGGCTACTTTTTAGAACAAAGGGCACATTTCATTCAATTATGGATAGTCATCATTAGCAAAAACAATTTTAACGTCACATGGTGGTCCCACAATAGTGTGTCCCACTTTTTGGTCAACTTTGACACAGAGATCAACATTCTGAGAAAAAAATCACTTTCGAACACTTGTTGCCGCAAAAGTATTTGGAATTTGAAGATGATGTAAACTAGAGTCTTTTATAATTTTCTTTCGAGTTTCTAAATATATTTAAAAAATAAAATAAAATCATTTAAATTCATTTTTCCTTCTCCTTCGAAAAGTGGTTTGTGTGAAAAACTGTGTTTTTAAGGAGTTAGTATCAAATAAACATAACTTTTTTAAAAAATATGATAACAATGTAATTATTTCGAGATTATATTTGTAACTTCAATATCTAAAGGATGCAATTGGTTTCATTCATTTTGGGTCAATATTTCATAGTTTATTAAGTTCTAAAGTGACGGTAGCTATAATTTAGACATAAGGTCACTTGGATCGCTCTAACTTGATCTGTATATATAGAAATTTAATTTTTCTTTTTTTAATAGAAAGGTAACACATATAATCTTTTCCTACATATTTTTCATAATATTTTTTTTATAATTTACTATTTTTTCAGAAGTCTTGAAAAGACAAGTTGTTGGATAACCAAACAACCTATGTTTAGTTAAAGTAATATTTAAAAGTGATAATGAACTCAATAAGTATTAAAATTATATTCATTAGAAAGCTTTTTTTGAATAGCATCATACTACATAGATAGGTTTTTCAAATAGATTTATTTGATCTGCCAAAACATAAAATCGAAGTGATTTTTTGTTAGAATTTTAATAGGTGTGAAGGAGACTCCATTGCAGGTATGAATGAGAAGTATAGATGTTATATCAATTTTTTTTTAATCTAAGAGGCTTTGAGCTAACCATTTGTAATTAATTCCTTCAAATGGAACCTCTCAAGGCTTAAATCATCATATTTTATTAAAAATGTGTTATTTTAGCAAAAATTGACATGTCTAAAAAAGTGGGACACGCTATTGTGGGACCACCCCACAACTATTGGTACAATGTTGTCAAAAATATTGGATATTAAATCAGAAACTATGGGTATTACGTTAAGAACTACTATCACAACCATTGGAACGTGTTCAAGGACTGTTCCTCTCTCCTATGTGTGTTTGTGTGTGTGTGTACATACATATACATATACATATATATGCACATGCACATGTATTAAATTACATAGTTGCTATCAAAATTATACACACACATACATATACAGTACATGTATGTATATATATATACATCTACATGTACTGTATATGTATATGTATATATATGTGTGTGTGTAGATATATATTACACATATACATGTGTTATATATATATATATGTGTGTGTGTGTGTGTGTGTGTGTGTGTGTGTGTGTGTTGTATATGTATATGTATGTATGTATGTGTGTGTGTGTGTGTGTGTGTGTGTGTGTGTGTGTGTGTGTGTAATCTAGTGTTGATTTCTTATATCTTCAAATGTACCTGCACCACTTCTCCATCTTGATCATTTGTTTCATACCAAGTTTTTTTTTTAAGAATGAGAGAAGAATGATTGAATTTAGTTTAGAACACATCAAAATATATTAACAAACTGAAAAAGAAAATAATAACCTACTTGCTATTAAGTTAACTCACATTAAATATTCCATATTTGATAATCCATTTGCCTAAAATAAAATTATTAGATTTTATTAATTTATGAATAGAGACCAACACTCATAACATCATGATCATGTACCTTAACAAAACATTGTTACAACTCATTGGAAGTACTTCCTATTGATGATAAAATCCCTCCAAACTCTCTACCTTTTCATTTATGTTTACTATATAAGTGGGAGTGATCAACCAACTATCCATATTATTTTATAATTGATTATATATAATTACTTATGCATATGAGTAGTAATTTATATTTGAAGTCTGAAATTTTAGCCTCCACAATCAAGAGAATCTATCCCTCAAATGATATTATTTATTGGTGTGTAGGTTTCTTCATATTGGAAAATCCCAAGAGAAAGAAGTATTCATCATGGTGCATGAATATGACGGCTCGGAAAAAAAAGAGATAAAAATGTCACTTGATATGTAAGATAAATGCTAGTGTAAAGCTTCAAAGGATATATATAATCAATTAAGAGGAATGGGAAAGAAAAATTCTCTAACTAAATTTTTTAGGATACAAAGGATGGGTAATTTTGTTTAAAAATATAGGAGCAAAATGGAGATATGAAGAGTAATGACTTGATAATTATTGTAGGTATGGATGGAGGATATTAATAGATGAGGGTTAGAGGGAGGCCAATAATGATTTTGGGAATACAAATAAAAAGAATGAAGGAGAACCTAAACTTTTTTGTCAAAATAGAATAGGGGAAGAGTGCTATTTGAGGAAATAGTGGATAAAAACATTCAAAATGTTCTTGAGAGAGAATTTATACACTAGAATAACTATAAAAAAGCTATTAGGCATTGATTTTTGTTTAATCTTAACACTAAGAGTTCCTCTTAATGTCCATAATTATAATTATGAAATAAAGTAAAATCAATATTAAAATTTAATTTATCAAATATTTTCAAACTAAATGAATAATTGTATTTAAAAACTTAAAAAATATAATAAGAGCAACCCAATATCATTAACATAAAAACAATTAATAATTTACAACAAAAAATCATTTACAAATTGAACACTTATACACTTAGTTATACTTAAAACTTTATTTTATTTCCACTCATAAAATTTTAGGACTGGAACATACACCTTTTTCTCTACAAGATAAAAATAAAATCTTAATGTAATCTAACTTATGAGACATTAAATGAAAAGTTTTTCTACTATATTTTAAAAATAATTTCAAACACTTTTAGACAAAAATAAAATTAAATCTAATACAATTTCAAATTTTACTTTAATATTCTTAAAAAAGAACGATGAAGAATATTTGAACATAACTATTTCATTTAGACAAATAAACATCAGACAACCAAGTAAACCAAGTTAACAAATATATTGCACACTACATTTATCCATCTTGATCACTTGTGTCATGCCTAGACTATATTTTAAGAGTGGGAGAATGTTCGTTGAAGTTACTTTCACTCAATTATGAAAGTTGTTACAAAATCCCATAATAGTTAAATTTAATAAAAAATCAAAATCTATCAACAAATTGAACAAGAAAATTTTCAGTTAGTAAATATTGAGTTAACTAACCTTGAAGCCATCTTTGCAATAAAATTCATTTTTGTAGAAACTGCGTTGAAAATACTTGACAAGGTCTCAATACCTTATGAATTAAGATTTAAATTCATCACAACATGACCATTCCTCAACTCAACATTATTCCTACTCATTATGCATACATGTTGAAGAAGGGAAGCCTCCAAACTCTCTACCAGGGCATTTATTTTTCCTACATGTGTTGGAGTGATCCACTAACTACCCAATCAATGTGACAAATAAATATGCACAATACTACTGACTTGTGTTTGTATTGTAAAATTATTGTCTCTACAATACTCTGTAAAATATGGAACATGTATCCCCTGAGAAAAGGTATTTTAGTATTGTGTGTGAACCTTTCTTTTAAAAAAAAAATCATTAGAGAAAAGTTTTATATGGTGGTTATGAATGTAATGGAGAAAAAAATACAAGTAAAACTATCACTTGATGTGTAAAGGTGAACGACAATGCAACCATTCAGAAGGTATATATCTTCACCCAAGAGGTTTGGGGAAGGAAATCTTCACTGTAACTAAGAATTATAGGAGACAAAAGATTGATGATTTTCTTAAGGATGGGAGGGAAATGGAGATACACATATAGTTGAAGATTAAGGAATGTAGGTATGAGTAGAGGATATCAATTAATAAGGGTGAATAACAAGCTAATAATTATTTCTAAAATGCATATAAAAATAATGAAAGGAAATCCTAATTATTTGGGTGAGGAGAGAAAAGTGGAAGAGTGCTTTTGAAAGTAATAGTGGATTAGAACTTCAAAATGAGTATGTGAGAGAATTGATATACTTGAAATATTTATTATAAAATGTTAGGCATTGATTTTGGTTTAATGTACATACAAGAAAAATCATTTTAGTATTTATAATAATATTTGTGAAATGAAAATAGAATCAATATAAAAAATTCATTTATCAAATATTTTTAAACAAAATGAATAAACAAAAAACTATTATACAATCATAGTCAACAAATTGAACAAAATAATAAGAATAATCAAATATGTCAATCATAAAAAAATATTTTATATGATTACCAAAAATTATTTTAGATTTCAAAGACCTTATACACTTAACTATACTTAAAACTTTATCAATACTCCATTCAAATTCCTTCCGTGAATTTTTTTTATTTTTTTAAAAGCTTAATGAAAATTTAAACATAACTTAAAACATTTAAAATTCAAAAATCTAATTACTAATTAAACAAAAAAAACTTAATTACTAAAGTTTAAATTTAAATATAATTAAGACTGAAACTTTTATATCCAATCCAATTTGAAATTTGGTTTGAAAAGTCTACTCAAACATCTACCACAAAAATACAAACTAAAGAACCCAAAACTTTGGGATGTGAATAAAAATAGACAATACAGTTCAATTATCATTGAAAAAAATATTAGATGTTAAAAAAATCACTCTTCCTATATTAAAGAACTTGATAACTGCAACTCTCTCACTTTGTTCCAAAGTTGGAGGCAATAGAAATATGTATAGTTATAATGGTCTAGAGGAATAACAAAGCCATTTGAGCGCAACATGGCTACATCCTTTCTGACGCACACTATCGACTCCGCAAAGCTTTTGGAAAGAACAGGAACAGAAATATTTACCAAGCTTCCTAATCCGCTTCTGCAACATTTAAGATCATTTTACTCAATATTTTACCAGGAGACAACAAAAATTCAAAAAAAAAAGTTGAAATATATCTTCTTTCAAAGTTATTAAATAGAGTGCGGGTACAGAATAAAATGCCCTATAAATAAATGATCGTTTACCTGTTTAACTCCCTAAGCTGGGCTAACTTGACAACCCCATCATGAAAGTTTCCTAAGTCCTGCCCACCGCCAGGACCATCAAGATACAATACCTTAAGATTTTGTAACTTTCCCAAAGGGTAAGGAAGTCTCCGTAAGCCTGAACAACCATACATGAATAACAACCGGAGTTGTGCCAAGTTGCCTATTGTGTAGGGAAGACTCGTTAGCCCTGTACAGTTTTCCAAGCATATGTTTTGCAAATGAGCTAAATTACCCACAGTGTTGGGAAGGCTTCTTAGACCTGTGCAGCCTTTCAAATGTAAAGTTTCCAACCGCATCAACTTGCCCATAGTATGAGGAAGGCTTGCTAACCTGCTACAGGAATCCAAATTTAATTCTTTCAATTGTGATAGATTACCAAGAGTGTTTGGAAGTGTTGTGAGAGCTACACAATCCTGCAGGTACAAGTATTGAAGATTAACCAAGCTGTCGACTGTTTTTGGGATTCTCGTAAGACTTGCACAGTCCTCTGCACTTAAAATCCTTACTTGGGACCAACTTCTATCCAACTGGAATCTATCTCTTAAAGTTAACCATGTATACGTATCACTTACAAATTCACAATTTCTTATTTTTACCCATAGTAAATTTGGAGCTAAGTTTCCAATGTTGTTCACTATTTTTGTATTTTGCACAACTAGGTAGCGTAGGGCATTCTTTGAAAGCTAACAGGCTCTTTTCCATTCTCTCTTGTGTAAACCAGCATATTCACTCCCTCTGCTCTGTCTCTGCTCAAAGATCTGTGTGCACCCAGTCTGCTATCATTATCAAGTTGCTCTTGAATTCCTCTTCACATTCTCCGCAAAAGGTCATGCATATGGAGTCGATCTTGAGGGATACTGTCGTTTATAAACATTTTCAGCAAAAGATTCTTGAGGACCGTATGAACTCTATTTGGGTATAAAACTTCCCAGTATGCAACAGCCTCATCTTTCCTTTCACCAGCAAAAAATCAAGCTATATCAAGAAATATTTTCTTCTCGACATGGCTATGTCCATCATAACTGATTTGAAGGACGCTGAATATTTCTTGATTTTCCCCAATCTTATGAAGAGCTTATCGCCAACATTGGATGTCATTGGGTTCTTTCTTATCAAACAAATGTTCTCCAATAACTTGTAATGAAAGAGGATGCCCCTTGCAGGCTCTTGCGATTTTTGTAGAAAGATCTTGGTAGCTGGTCTCCGGGACTGCCCTGGAAAAAGCATGCCAGCTAAACAATTCAAGAGCGTCATCGTCCCCTAGCCCAGTCATGTGAATGACTGAATCAACCTGAGCAAGATTGAGTATATGTTGGTCTCGGGATGTAATGATAATTCGACTACCAGCTCCAAACCAATTCCCATTCACACCATCCAAGTGGCACCGATCATTCACATTGTCCAATATGACAAGGGCAATAACTCCTCGCAATAGATTTTTCATTAGAGTTTTCCCCTCATCGAGGGTTGCAACTTCTCCCTTGTAATTTACCAGTCCTCTTAGAATTTTTCGTTGCAAGTCCACAAGGTTAGTATTCTTCTGTGCAAAGCAGTAAGCCTCAAACCTAATCTTAGCTTTACTATCATACAATATATTGTAAAATGCCTTGGCCAAGGTGGTTTTTCCGATGCCGCCTATCCCGCTGATTCCCACTCTCACTGTGTTACGCAACGAAAAAAAATCTAAGCCAGTCATTAGATCCCTCACACGCTTCCAGTGTTCCACAAGATGCACACGGACATCCAGTGGAGTTGACAGCAATAATGCTCATTTGGGACCTATTTGTGCAGTCCTTATTGACTCCACAGTCTTATATTTATTATATGGTTGTATGTATTTATGTTTGTAGTTGATAGTTGCAGCTTTTTATGATTGTAGTTGTATTATTAGTGAATATGGTTGAATCTCATAATACCACCTCCTTTTTGGTTTTTTATATAATGGATGCCCTGTCTCTTTTTTCTTAAGGTAATTTGGGACTTTTGCATATTTCTTTGTTTTGTGATCAGCAGACCAATAATTGATTGATTCAGTTGCCTTCATCTGGTATCAGAGTCAGTTTGAAAAAAAATCTCTATTAAGATTCATTTGCAAAGAAAGATAGAAGAAGTTAAAGAGTGCAAGATTAGTGATTTGTTAATTACAGTTCAGTTAGAGCTGCTTGGGAGAAGTTTGCAACTTAGCTTTAGTTATTATTAAAAAAAAAAATCAATTTGTATGAGCTTTTTGTTGTTGCAAGGAGAATCATTACAGAGAAAGTATTTAGAGAGCAAGTTAAAGAGTAAAAGCTGATAGATCTAGCAGAGAAGAAATCAGAGAGAAAGACCACAACATTAATCACAGCCCTCAGCAAACTTGCTCAATAAAAAAACAGCAGGACACAGATCCAAGCCAGCCTTCTTTGTTGCTGTGGTTTACATTTTTTATGAAGTTTGCATTGTTTACAGTTGAAAAGAGACTAGGTCGTTCTAGTTGAAAGGAGATCTGGCTATGTTGAGGTAGCACAAAATAAGAGAATCAAGCATCCTTTTTCAAAAGTTCATTTCTTTTTAAAAGAAAATTTGAGTTTTAGTGGAGCAAAAGCTAATATTTTTAAAACTTTATTAAAGTTTTGATTATATGCTCATTTTTCTTCCATGAATATGAGTTTTATTTAAAGGAGGGAATTTATTAAAAAAAAAGAAATGCTATATTGGATCTTCTATTAAAGGAGTTAAAAGTATTTTTTTTTGTAAAATCAGAAATAAATATTTTGTATCTAAGTGCATTATTGGTTGAAACAGACACTTATTTCTCAAAAAATATTATAATAAAAAAAATCATTTTGTGTGTGTCCTATTTGAAGGGACAAGGAGAGTAGTCATTTGTAGATCTCTCCTAGACTTTGTGTTGAACAACTTGGGTCATTGTGCACATTTTTATGGAAAATATGGAAATCAATGTAATGTCTAATGTGTTATTCCAGTCTTTGAAGGAGACAATTTTTCATATTGGTGCACTAGAATGCAAACTCTACTCAAATCTAAAGATTTGTGAAAAATTGTTCAAAATGGTTATGTTGAGATAGCATATGTAAATGCATTAACTAACCAACAAAAAAGGGAATACAAAGGAAATGTAAAGAAAGATAATGAAGCTTTATTCTTAATTCAGGGTGCAATCACTTAAGCAATTTTTTCCAAGATAAGTGGCGCTCTTCATTCTAAGCAAGCATGGAAAATATTAAGTAATGCATATCAAGGTGCACAAACTGCTAAATTGCAAACAATGAGAAAGAACTTTGAAAATGTAAAGATGACAAGTAATGCATCTGTCAATGAATTTCTGACAAAGCTAGAAGGTCTAGTTAGACAGATGAAAATACTAGGGGAAGATGTTGATGACAAGCATGTCAATGAAAAGATTTTGAGAAGCTTGATTCCAAAATTTGAAGGTGTGGTCTCTACAATTGAGATATCTAAGGATCTCTCAAGCATGCAAATTGATGAATTAAGTAGAATTTTGTTAACTGCTGAAGAAAGAATGAAAAGTAATAAAGAAAGTTTAGAGCAAACATTTTCCTGTAAAGCAAATATAAGAGGAAAAAGAAATAGATTTTTCAAGAGTCGTAATAAACATGAGGATAACAATAAGAATGAATACAAAGGTGAATCTAGAAATTCCAGAGGAAGAGGAAATTATTTCAGAGGAAGAAGTAGCAACTTCAGAGGAGCTAGAAGAGGAAGAGGCAGAAGTAATGGGGGAGATAATAGTAAAAAGAATGTCCAATGCTTTCATTGCAATAAGTTTGGACATTATGCTTCAGAATGTTGGAGTAAACAAGGTGAAACAGACAAGAGAAGTGCTCATAGCATTGTTGAAGATAAATTTTTTTTGTTTATTTCTTGCCTCAATACAAGCTTAAGTGAAAATAATGTGTGGTATATAGAATCTGGATGTTCTTCACATATGACATCTAATGAGAATCTATTTGTCAACATGGATCAAAAACATCAAAGCACTGTAGTACTAGGAGATAATAATTATCATGGAAGCAAAGGTAAGGGTACCATTGTAGTTACAACAAAATATGGTGAAGTGAAGCATATCAATGAAACATTATTGGTTCCAGCACTCAAGAAGAATTTGTTGTCTGTTGGACAAATGTTAGAGCAAAATTATCAAGTAACTTTTGATAAGAATGAGTGCATAATAAGAGATAAATTAAAAAGGAATGCAGTTGTTGCACAAGCACAAATGATAGGGGATATGATGTTTCCTCTTTATTTTACTCATGGGAACCAAGCACTAAGGTCTAGTGAAATGAGTGAAAGTAAGATTTGGCACAGGAGATATGGTCACCTCAGTTTTAATGGGTTAATTTTACTCAAAATATTAAAAATGGTTGAAGGTCTACCATTAATTGAAGACACAAAAGAGGTGTGTGAAAAGTGCATTGTTGGCAAACAACATAGGATACAATTTCCTATTGGTAAATTCAGCAGAGCTAAACAACATCTTGAGATAGTCCATACAGATTTGTGTGGTCCTATGGAAACACCTTCTTTGAACAAATCCAAGTATTTTCTAACCTTCATTGATGATTACTCAAGAAAAACTTGGGTGTATTATTTGGTTTCAAAATTAAATGTATTTGAAAAGTTTGTAGAGTTCAGAAACTTGGTTGAAAAACAAAGTGGTAAGTATATCAAAGTGCTAAGGTCAGACAATGGAGGTGAGCACAAGTACAATCAGTTTATTGATTTTTGCAAAAATCATGGAATCAAGAGAGAGTTCACTACTTCCTACACTCCACAACAAAATGGAGTTGCTGAAAGGAAAAATAGGACAATTGTTGAAATGGCGAGAAGCATGTTGAAAGAGAAAAACTTGGATAAATGTTTTTGGGCAGAAGTAGTATACACAACAGTGTATCTTCTAAATTGAAGTTCTACATAAGCAATTAAAGGGATGACTCCTGAACAAGCATGCTCTGTGGTAAAGCCAAGTGTTGATCACTTGAGAGTATTTAGATATGTTGCTTATGCACACATACCGAAAGAAAAAAAGGTCTAAGTTAGATGATAAAGCCCTTAAATGTGTTTTTATTAGTTATGTAACTGGAAATAAAGCATATAGGTTGTATGATCTAGTAGCAAAAAAGCTTGTGATAAGCAGAGATGTGGTATTCAATGAACTAGCAGAATATACAAAAGAAAATAAAACAAAAGGAAACGAGATAGTAATTGATGAGATTAAAAAGGAGGAAGAAGAAGAAGATGTACCTGAATGATCTAGCACAAGAGAAAAAAATATCAAAAATATCAAAGAAGGACAGAAAAGAATCATCCATCAACTCTTATGTTGGATTTAAATTTTGAAAAAATGAAAACAAGGTCACAAGAAAAACTTAATTTTGCTTTTATGACTAAAACCATGGAAAATAATGAGCCACAAACATTTGAACAAGCTCAAGAAGAAGAAGAATGGATTGAAGTAATAAACAATGAAATATACACAATTAAAAAGAATGACACATGAGATTTGGTTCAATTACCTCCTGGTAAGGAAGTTATTGGTACAAGATGGGTGTACAAAATAAAGTATAAATTTGATGGAAGCATTGATAAGCATAAGGCTAGATTGGTAGCCAAAGGGTACACTAAATAGGAAGGTATTGATTATATTGAAACATTTGCACCTATAGCATAGATGGATACTATCAATGGTTTTGGCATTGGCAGCTCAACAGAGTTGGATATTTTACCAAATAGATGTGAAGAGTGCTTTCTTGAATGTATATATTGATGAAGAAGTGTATGTTTCACATCCTAAAGGTTTTGAAATACCTTCTAAAGAACATTATGTTTGTAAATTAAAGAAGGCCTTATATGGTCTCAAACAGGCACCAAGAGCATGGTATTCAAGAATAGACTCATAGTTACAGAAGAAAGGTTTTTCACGAAGTTAATCAGATCCAAATATCTATATCAGAACCTTAGCTAAAGATATTTTTATCTTAGTTCTCTATGTTGATGATCTTATCTACATAGGGAATAATTCAGCTTTATTTGTAGAGTTTAGAGTAGCCATGATTACTGAGTTTGAAATGATAGATTTGGTACAAATGCACTACTTTCTTGGTATAGAAGTATGGCAAAACAAAGATGAAATATTTATGTCTCGAAAAAAATATGCTTCAGATATCCTCCAAAAATTTCAGATGCAAAGTTGCAAACCAATTGCAACACCTATTGAAGTTGGACTTAAATTGTCTACTTTAGATGTGTTAGATCCAATAAATCCCACTCGATATAGATAGTTGATTGGAAGCTTGATCTACTTAACTACTACTTGTCCAGATATCACATTTGTAGTGAGTTTGGTCTCTAGGTTCATGTCAAAGCCTAAGGAAACATATTGGAATGCAGCTAAAAGGATTCTTAGGTATGTTAAAGGGACATTGAGCTATGGTCTCAAATTTCAACATTCAGAGGATAGCAGATTGGTTGGCTATACAGATTTAGATTTGGCAAGCTCTACTGATGATTGAAAGTCTACTTTTGGTTACGCTTTTAGCCTTGGTTCTACAATATTCTCTTCGAAGTCTAAGAAACAACCTACTATATCACTTTCTATGGCAAAGGCAAAATACAAAGCCGCAACATCAGCAGCTTGTCAAATTGTATGGTTGTGAAGACTACTAGAAGACTTACACCACATTCAGAGTGAACCTACCTTGTTGTATTGTGACGATAAGAGTGCTATAAAAATGACAAAGAATCCATTATTTCATAGTAGAACCAAACATATTGAGATAAAACATCACTATATCAGGGAATTGGTTCAACAAGGTTTGATTGAAATTATGTATTGCAGTACAGAAGATCAAATTGCAAATATCTTCACAAAAGTTCTAGCTTGTGAAAGGTTCAAGAATCTCAAGGATTTACTTCATGTACTTCCCAATGGTCATTATGGGGGAGAATGACAGCAATAATGCCCATTTGGGGCCTACCTGTGCAGTCCTTATTGACTCCACAGTCTTATATTTATTATATGGTTGTATGTATTTATGTTTGTAGTTGATAGTTGTAGCTCTTTATGATTGTAGTTGTATTATTAGTGAATATGGTTGAATCCCATAATACCACCTCCCTTTTGGTTTTCTATATAATGGATACCCTGCCTCTCTTTTATTAAGGCGATTTGGGGCTTTTGCATATTTCTTTGTTTTGTGATCAGCAGACCAATAATTGATTGATTCAGTTGCCTTCATCTGGTATCAGAGTCAGTTGGGAAAAAATCTCTATTAAGATTCATTTGGAAAGAAAGATAGAAGAAGTTAAAGAGTGCAAGATTAGTGATTTGTAAATCACAGTTCAGTTAGAGCTACTTGGAAGAAGTTTGCAACTTAACTTTAGTTATTATTAAAAAAAAAATTTCAATTTGTATGAGCTTTTTGTTGTTGCAGGGAGAATTATTATAGAGAAAGTATTTAGAGAGCAAGTTAAAGACTAAAAGATGATAGATCTAGCAGAGAAGAAATTAGAGAGAAAGACCACAACATTAATCACAGCCCTCAACAAACTTTCTCAATAAAAAAACAACAGGACAAAGATCCAAGCCAGCCTTCTTTGTTGTTGTGGTTTACATTTTTTTATGAAGTTTGCATTGTTTGCAGTTGAAAAGAGACTAGGTCATTGTAGTTGAAAGGAGATCTGGCCATGTTGAGGTATCACAAAATAAGGGAAGCAATCATCCTTTTTCAAAAGTTCATTTCTTTTTAAAAGAAAATTTGACTTTTAGTGGAGGCAAAGCTAATGTTTTTAAAACTTTATTAAATTTTTGATTATATGCTCATTTTTCTTCCGCAAATATGTATTATTTTTTTGGATCGATAAAAGGCTGAGGCCATTGATAATTTATTATTATTAATAATCAAAATAAAAGATACAAGAAAACCCCACTTAGTGTAAGTGCTGGTAGGAAAGAGCGGGGTCGAGAAAACCTCCAGCCATGGCTGGGACTAAAAGTCTGAATTCTAATACATAAATAAAGTGGGCATACCCACTTCTCGATACTTATCGAGATATTTAAAATGGTTCAAGAATAAAAAATTCTTCTTTTATATGATACAATCCGTGAGGTTTGGAAAAAAAACATGTAGATATCAATGAATAATTACATCATGGATGTGTCAGCTAGATGGTTCTTCGTGCTTTGCCCGCGTCATCCATCCTACCTATACCTGAAAATAACTCTGCACATACTACTTCCTAGCATAGTTGTCAGTATTTACTAGAAGATCAAAAGATAAGTAGAAAAGGAAAAAGATAGGTTCTCAACCTTCATTTTATTACCTTCCCAACATGAAGAGATTATATAGGTGTTTCTAGATTTTGTAAAAAATTATTAGTAACTAATACCCTTAGTCTCTATAAAAAGCCTTAAAAGCCAAGGAATCAACAATTATCTATGGATCATCTTTTTACTTGATTGAGATAACAAGATTGATTTAAAAACTTTAATCTGTATGGTGAAAATGTGACCACACTTCTATGAATCCTTACATGCAAAAAAATTTAATAATGAGCCCTCACAAATCGATCCATAGCTCTCTATGCATGGAGTTGCAAGATTTGTAAAATTGCTCTCAGCTAGAGCTATAAACTCATGACCTTGCTAGTCAATCATATAATGAGAGATTCACAATGAAAACAAAGGAAAGAATGCCAATATCTCCAATGAAACCAAATGTATGCAATGCAAAGCAAATCTATATGACAATGCAAGTTAATCTATTGCATAAAAGGAAATCTAAGCTAATATGCCATGATAATGCAACTAAGAAAGGAAATATGCAACTACAATGAAATGCAATAACAAGTCTTCAAAGCTTGGATGTAGAATGTCTTCAAAGAGCTCCAAAATGACCTAGAAAACCTACAACATAACATTAGCATAAAAACTTAAGATATGAAAATGAAGGAGAGAGCTTTTCTTTTATAGAGAAGTAAAAAGGAATGGACCATTGTGATTAAGAGGCAAAAGACTTAATCAACGATGGAAAAAAGAAGAAGTTTGATCCTTGTGCACAAATATCCTCCAATAGGAAAATATGAGTTGACTTTATGTCCATATGAGACAAAAAGTGTTTTTTCCTTTTTATAAAATAAGAATAAATGCTTTATTTGTGTAACTTAAGATAAGAGGAAAAGTGGAGATTTTTTATTTAAATAAAAAGGGAGGAAATTCCTTTTAATTAAATAAAGGCTTAGGATAAAGTGATTTTATTATTTAATTAAAAGAGATTTTTAATTAATTAAAAGAGAGCATGTTCTCTTAATTAAATAAAAAATTTATTTTTATTTTCTTTTAAATTAAATAAAGCTCAAACCTTAGGAAATATTGAATTGATTATGATTTGATCAAGGAAATTGATATAATTGATATTGTTGATATTTGAAAATATTAATTCAGGGATTTGACAAATTGCTAAATGGGGGCCCAAAGTCTAGGCGACCATTTTAGGGTGCATACATTTGCCACTCTTTGACTAATGTGTGATCATTCTGGGAACACATGCAGTCAAAGAAGAATTGAAATGTGAGATTGATTCAAGATCACAAAACAACCCAAATGTGTGTTCGACGGATGGGAACACATCGAGACAAGCATAAAAAATAGCTGAAAGACAAGACCAACACCATCGTTGTTAGGTGCAAATCAAGCCTTAGACAAAACTATCACCGTCGCTGCTAGGCAATAATCAAGTCTGAAAAATAGGAGATAAAAATTGAAAGACAAAATCACCACCATCGCTGCTAGGTGATAATCAAGTCTAAAAATAAGAATCTCAAGCTAAGCTAAATGATAAAGCTAAATCAAAGATTAAAGCTGATAGGTACTGCCCCCTCAGAATCGAAATCGAAATCAGATAGAGGAGAACAACAAATTGATAAACTTGATCAAGTCACAATAAATCATAATCGAAGGATGGAGCATGATAGGATAACCATCAAACAGTGAAGATATGCCCCAGGTTGACGAGGTTTGACTGAAAAAGATATAGGATAAAGATTAAGTCAAACCTTAGAGAGAGGAAGCAAAAGGGGTGAATGAAAGACTAGAAGTTTGGAAGACATGGAAAGGAAGAAATTCCATCAAAGATCGAAGAATTATGCCTCAAAAGGTTAGTCAACTGTGTAGAAGAATGAGAAAACTTAGAAACACGACTCAGATTTTGATTTCGAGTCCGAGAATGGATAGAAAATGATGTGATATGAAAGACCAAAAATGAAAGATATGATCAAGAAGAATCAGAAAATGAGCACAGTTGACCAACTAGTCCGTAGATGATAAAAATGAGAGCTCTCTCCGTATGCAAGATGCAAAAACTAAACTATGATGAACCTAAGAATGCAAGCTACTATGAAAGTGGTTGACTTGCAAGGTCACAACACCTATAGACATCTAATAATCATCATCGAGCTTTATTGGTAGCGTCGCAAGATCATACAATGCACACTAGTATAACTATGTGGATATGAATATGATCTTTATCAGATAGAAATGTGGAAATCCCACCTAGGCATCAAAGAAATGTAGGTCAAGATGACTAGTGCAGTGAGATTACCTAAGTTTGATATGGTAAGATTATGCTTGTATCAAGACACATGAAAGTCAGGATAACTAGAAGCATGCACTCACAAAATAGTCAAAGATAATATCTTGTCAATCCATAGTGTCAAGTAAGACCAGCATAAATTCTCATGACAGTTAGGATCAACAAAATATACCCACAAGCAGATAAAGAAATAAAACATGTTCTCATACCCTTAGTCTTCTAGCTATGCATCATCGAAAACTTCTCAGGGAGAGATCACTCATCAAAGAAATACTCATAGACAGCACACAAAGAAAAATAAAGTCAACATATCTCAACAAGTTGATTGTTTAAGTGTGTGTGTGTTGGTCATAGAGTCAGACTCTGATCATCACATCTACAAATGAGAAATATCACATCATACTTAGACTATTGGGTAAGACATCTGATAAGTGTTAAGAAACACTCGACGGAAGGGTAGTGTTGAGAAACACTATTTGGGGTGGTGTTGAAAAACACCTATTTGTGAAATGCCCCAAGAGACAAACGCACCTAAAGGACCTATGCTGATAGTTATGCCCCCTAGACAAAGATAAAGACCAATTCCAGACCAAGTCAAATAAGGTCAAGGCATGATGGAAAGGTTTAGTGTCAAGGACGCATGCTAACAAATAGGAGTGCAAAGGCCTCAAGTAGCGCCTGTTTCTAGGTTTTCACCACTTGGATTTTTATTGCAATTTTTTCTTTTTTCAATTTTTTCTTTTTGTATTTTTGCTACCAAGGCACCTGTTTCCAGGTTTTCACCAGGGCACTTTTTCTATATTTTTTAATTTTTAATTTTTTTAATTTTTTTGTATTTTTTTCAGGACTATATATGCTTTTTAGGATTTTTTCAGCATCATATATGAATTTTTTTGGTATTTTTTCAAGATCATATAAGATATGTACAAAGGATGCCCCCAGACAGAAATGGGCATCAAGGATAGAACTTCTTTAGGTGCAAAATGTTGATGGGCTTAGGGAGCTATTCTCCATCTTCATTCGACAGTAAATATGCACCTGTACCAAAAGCTGCTGTAATAATATATGGTCTAAGCCAATTAGGTTTGAACTTGCCCTTTTGTTCTTTGTTCTGTTGATTCTTAGGGTTCTCTCTCAAAACAAGATCACCTATCTGAAATTCCCTAGGGCCATGGCAAGACCATTAGAGTGTCCACCACAAATGCCCTCATGAATGTCAACTAATGCTTGGTCAGATTCCTCTTTTTCCAAGAACCTAAGAAGTGTCCCATCTAAACCCCTCCTATATAAATCACTAGAGATAAGGGTGTGGTGAGAGACGTTACGGATGAGGTTTCGATGTTTAGAACGGTTGAAAGTTTCAGGGATGATGCCATCGCATAGATATGAATAGATAGCACCATAGCGGGAAGACTCATGTGTGACAAGGGTACAAATGACATTGCTTTCAGATGAGTCAAATATGGGGTGGTGTAGCTCTTCCACCAGGAATTCAATTCTGGATTCATGTTGTTCCAATTGTAGGAGTGAAGCTAATGTAGCCATAGAATCTGCAGCTTTGTTTTCTGCTCTAGGGATCTGTTGAAATGTCACAAAGGTAAAGTAACGTCTCAATGAATCAACCATCTTTTTGTAAGGTATCAATTTATCATCTTTGGTTTGATACTCCTTATTGACTTGGTTGATAATTAATTGTGAATCCCCAAAGACATGCAACTCTGTTATGTTCCATTCTATAGCTAGTTTCAATCCATTGGTTAATGCTTCATATTCTGTAATATTGTTTGTACATGGGAATAAAAGTTTGTAGGATTTTGGTATATTATACCCATGAGGAGAAACAAATAATACTCCTGCACCTGATCCATTTTGCATGTTGGAACCATCAAAGAACATCTTCCAAGTGCGAGTGGTCATGTATAGAATGTGTTCATCTGGGAACTCTACCTGAATAGGCACACTATCCTTGACTGGAAAATTAGCTAACTGATCAGGAATAGCTTGCCCTTTTATGGCCTTTCTCTCAATGTACTCTATATCAAACTTAGATAAAACCATCATCCACTTAGCAAGTCTACCCGTGAGGGTAGCCTTACTAAGCAAGTACTTAAGAGGATCAATTTTTGCAACCAAATGTATAGTATGAGCAAGCATATAGTGTTGCAACTTTTGGGAAGCAAACACTACTGCAAGAAAATACTTCTCAATGTTATTATAATTGATCTCATAAGATACTAGAGTACGACTGATATAGTATATGGCCCTTTCTTTCCTAGTGTCATCTAATTGAGCCAACAATGCCCCCAAGGAAGACTATGTTGCTGAAATGTACAAAATCAATGGTTTCCCTGGAATAGGAGGCATCAAAATTGGAGGATTAGCCAAATACTATTTTATTTGATCAAGGCTCTTTTGGCAATCCTCGTTCCACACACATGTGACTCCCTTATGCAATGTTTTATTGAAAGGTTGTGCTCTATCTACAAGTTGTGAAATAAACCTCCATATAGATTGGAGTCATCCTTGAAGACTTCTCATTTGACTTATGTTCTTTGGAGGTGGCATATCTAAGATAGCGTGGACCTTTTCAAAATCAACCTCTATTCCTTTTGCTGAAATTATGAATCCTAGAAGTTTACTTGAGGTAACTCCAAATGTACACTTTTTCGGATTCAATCTAAGTTGAAACTATTCCATGCGATATAGAATCACTTCCAAATCATTGAGGTGTGTATCCCATTTCCTAGATTTAGCCAAGGTATCATCCACATAATCTTCCATGTTCTTATGCATCATATCATGAAAAATTGTGGTCATAGCTCATTGGTATGTTGCTCCTGCATTCTTTAGGCCAAATGGCATGACGTTCCAACAATAGGTTCCCCATGCACATGTGAAAGCTATTTTCTCTTGATCTTCAGGAGCTATTTTTATCTGGTTATATCCAGAAAACCCATCCATTAAGGAGTATATCTCATAACCCGCCATCATATCCACTATCATGTCTATGTTTGGGAGTGGAAAGTCATCCTTTAGGAAAGCTTTGTTGATGTCTCTAAAGTCTGTGCAAATGCGAATGGACCCATCATGTTTTGAAACTGGAACAATATTGGAGATCCACTCAGCATAGTCAATAGCTCGAATGAATCCTACGTGTAAGAGCTTTTCTAATTCAGCTTTACAAGAAGAGCTATGTGAGGGTGCATTTTTCTCAACCTTTGTTTGATCGGTTTTATTCCTAGAGCTATAGATAGATGATGCATAATAAGATCAATGTCAAGCCCTGGCATATCAGAATATGTCCAAGCAAAGTTGATTTTCTTCTTTTGCAAAAACTTTGTATATGCCTCTTTTTCTTCAACTGATAGAGACTGAGCTAGGTGCACTATTTGGGGAGCCTCTTCTGTATTCAAATTCACTAGTTGTGTGGGCTAAATGAGAACTGATGACCTGTCTTGGAAGTAACTTGGCAAGTTATTAAGTACCCCATCCTTAGGCACCTCAAAGAGGTTTTCACCCTTAGATACGTCATTTATTTTTACTATTTTGGGTTCTGACACCGCCACAAAGTGGTTTTCGCCATCAGACCTTTTTTTCTTTTTTCCTTTTTCTTTTATTTTTAGATTGAGGTACTTAATATCAGGCTCTGTCATACTTGTTGTTGGTTCACTAGTGGAAGAGACTATGAGTTCAAGAGCATTTAGATAACAGGCAATTTCATAGTCATTCTAAAAGTTTAAGAGCTGAGGCTCTTGGTAACGTTGAGACCAATCAATTAGGTGGAAATGAACAAGGGGTAGGTCAATGATTGGTTTAACATTTTGTATGTGGAAGGTGTTATCTTTGGTGACCATACAATTGGGATCCATCAAGTCTCCTTCTAAGATACCCAAATCAGGATTTTTCCTACCAAACAAAGCGTCGTCCACTAAGGCAATTTGAGGAGTCCAATCCTCTAGTCCTACACTAGGCTCGTTGGTCACATCGGGTTGAGTACTATAAGTATGGACAACATCCATGTACAAATTAGCTGTTGCATCTAAAAGTGAGTCCCATTCAAAATCATGTGAGTTTATCTCTGAATCATTATTTGGGCCTCATGATGTAGAAGCCTCAAGGTTAGGAAAGGTTTCCCTTTCTCTAGCACTAGCATTGTTACTATCTATCGTAGCTAGGATAGCAACACTTTCCATTGTCAATCTAGCATTCATATAGTCACTATCCATCATAGCTGGGATAGTAGGACTATCAATTGTCAAATCTTTTGAATCTCCCCAAAGGAGATTTGTTGAAGGCACCCAATCATCAGACATGTCTTGTTGATTGGAAAGAGCAGGTGTGTAGTCTGAATCACTGTCACTATCTGTCGCAGCTAAGATTGGGACACTTTTCTATTTCTTATTTTCAAAACCTAAGCCAACTGTTGACTTATTCCTTTGTCCAAAAAGGGCATGGTTAAGAGGTTCAGCTTTGGCATCCAACCAATGACTAAGGGGACCATGTCTTCGATAACCCATATTCTTGACCAATGTATACCCTCTCCCATAAGCTCGAGGGGAAGGTGCAAAATCCTCATTATGTTGGTATTTCTCCTCTTGGTAAATCTAGTCACTAACGAAAACCTCTTCTTTTTCCTCTTGAATCGGAACTGAGGATTCTACAAACTTGTCGAACAATGTCATGGCTGAAGATGAGGGTTTCATATCTTGAGAAGGTTTACCATAAGACCTAGGGGAAATTGGCAATTTTGTGAATGAATCAATTTTGCAATCCCCCATGCCAAGATCCATGGCTTTGAATTTGTCTTTTCATTATTCAAATGTAGTATCAAAAGTGTCAGCCTCCCTATTCAAAGGAATGTGAGACCCTGCTGAAATTGTGTTGACTGACAATGTGCTATCCTTGGGTATGCAAACTTCTACTCCATTGTAAGGGAACTTCACACACTGATGATAAGTAGATGGGACTACTTGCATCTCATGTATCCAAGGTCTACCCAACAAAATATTGTAAGCCAAAGGACCGGCATCAACAATTTGAAACAAAATAACTTTCTCTACAAGACCAATTCAGATAGGAAGAATAGCCAATCCTTTAGAACTACGTTCCGCTTCATCATAAGCCTTGATAGTTATCTTCTTCCTTGTGTCAATGACTTCTTCTGAATAACCCAAGGCCTTCAATAAGCTCAAAGAACAAATATTAAGCCCAGCACCCCCATCTATCAACACACGCCTGACACGGGTCTTGTGGATCATAACCTCTATATGAAGGGCCAAATTGTGTGGGTGGCTTAATGACTTGTCATCTTCTTCTGATAATGTAAGGTAGTGAGGGCTAGCTAAGTGGTTGACCATATTCTGGAATTGATCTACATCTATATCATTAGGGACATTAGCCACTCACAGGGCATCCTCAAGGACACGCTTATGCTTAGGGGACTATTCCAAAAGTTCAAAGATTGAAATCTATGCTGGTGTATGTTGTAATTGGTCAACAAGATTATAATTCAACTTAGGACCAACAACAGATTTAGGAAGAACACCTTTTGACACTGGCTTCTTAGACTTACTAGAGTTAGGACCTCTAATAACAATGGGAGCTTGAGACTGACTCCTAGTGACTGCATTGAGGGGTTGAGACATCCTTCGTGAGTGGGGACCTCTTAGTACCACAACAGGTCCTTCATCAAGCATAGGAGTTGAATCCACATCATATCCATAAGGGTCTTTCCTTCTCATCATGTTGACATTATCATTAACAACTTCAAGCATATTAATAACATTTTCAACATTTGTGTAGGTGTAGTTGATAGCAGCCTTACCGTTCTTGTTGTTAGAATTCTCTCCTTTCTCATATTTGGGCAAGGGTTCTTTAAAATCTTTGTGATCTGCATTAGTGGTTAAACCATCAACTTGTAATCTTCCGCTTTCAATAAGATCTTGGACAAGATGCTTAAGTTTAAAACAATTTTCTATATCATGTCCAATTCCATTATGAAAGACACAGAAAGCCTTCTCATCCCACCAATGAGGTTTAGGATCCGGTATGCGGAACTTTGTAGGATCCTGAGGTTGTGCCAAATTATGAGCAATTAATGTCTTGAAAATGTCTGCATAGGAGTCCCCAAGTTTGGTAAATTGTCTCTTTTCTATTTTAGGTCTCCCTTGATACTTGGGTTTATTTTCTTGTTGTGCTGAAGATGTTTGCAACTTCATGGCTTGGACTGCATTAGAGAGATTAAGAACTCCTTCATTCTTAGGTTGTGATGAGTCAACAACTCCATCATTGACCACTTGCTTATTCTTATTCCAATAGGAGTTCTTTTGGTCCTTATTACCATTATTATTGTTGTTTTGGCCATTGTTGTTATTAGTTGTTTTGGCCAAAATTCCTTGTTCTTTTAGGACATCCTCTATGCGACACACCACTTCTACCATGGTATCAAAATAATTAAATGGGATCTTCCTTACTTCATACCTTAATTCCAGTACCAAGTTGCTCACAATGATGTCTATTCTTTCCTCCTCAGGAATTGTCCTAGGATACTTCGAGCACAACCATCTCCATCTTTGCAAGAAGGTGACAAAAGGTTCTCCTTGATTTTGTTTGTGTTTTCACAAATCAAGCATGGTGACCAACCTTGATAAGTTGTAAGCAAATGTTGAACAAATCTTTCCACAAGCTCTCTAAATGTCTTAACTGGAGGAGTAAGATTAGTAAACCACTCCATGGCTTGACCCTTGAGACTCCTTGGGAATAATCTCATCAAGTAGGAGTCTTCATGATGAAAAGAAAAGCTCATTATGTAGAACTATCTAACATGGTCGTGAGGGTCACCAATGCCATCATATTTATCATAGGTTGGAAACTCAACTTTCTTAGGAAACTCAACCAACACCGCACTCTTGTCAATAGGATTGGGACAAATAGAATCCAAGTTGAAAGTACTCTTAGGAGCCCTCATGCTATCCACATCTCTTTGCAATTGCTTGATCACTTCATTTGTGGATGGGTCTTGCTTCTTTACCTTTCTATCCACATCAAAATCAAAGGGAACTCTTGCAACCTTATTAATTAGACTTTCTAAGAATTGATCTTTATTCTGTTCCACATACCTTTCGACATAGGCTTGAAATGAAGGTTCTTGTTGAATAGCCATGAAGTCTATATGATCGAAGTTGGCATAACTTCCTCCATGTTGTGAGCCATGATGTGCTCGTTGGGAGGGTTGCTTTGAAAGTCTAGGAGGTGACTGTCTCCTATGGTGATTATATCTTGAAGTTCTTCTACCTCTAGGACTTGGGGATCTCGAGGGCATCCTTGACCTTCTTCTAGGACTTGGTGAGTGAGTAGACTGGGGTGAGTGGGTCCCACTATTAGTACCCCTCCCATTGAATCAGTTTTGGAGTTGTTGTGCATAGAGTCTATCTTCTTCTTCTTGAGCGACTCTTTTCCTTATGTCCAATAATGCACGTTCCTCTTCCTCTAGTTGTCTAAATTTCTCCTTTTTAGCAGCTTGTTCATCTAAATAGGCTTTCTTCTCCCTTTCAATGCTCTTCAATCTCATATTTGCATATCGAGAGGTATCTCTAAGTGGAGAAGGTTGCCTTGACTATCTGATTGCATTAGCTGCATTGATGTGGTGGTCACTAGACTCGTTGCTTTGGTCTTCGTGTTGTGACCCTAAATTTGAGTGAGTTTGTTGGTGATGTCTCTCAGCTCATTGGTGAGCATCAAGATAGCTTGTGTTGATCGGGGGTGATCGAGGTGGACTAGCATATGCAGACCCAGCAGACATCATGTTACCCCTATGCCGTTGAAATATGTCATCAAGAGTCCGGTTCATTGCTTCTCTTTGTTGTCGAGTGAAGGTGTAACTCATGTCCATACTTGATGAAATGGGTGCTAAAGAGGTACTCACTTCACTAGGATTACCTTTCAGATTAGAACAAATCTCAGATTCACTCTTAGGAGATTGATCAAAAAGGGGTCCTTTTCCCTTATGCTGTTGACGAGTCTTAATTGGTGGCAACTGGCTAAAGACAACAGGGGGTTGCTTCCCTTGATTGACTTGGTACCTTGTTGTAATTGACATGAAAGAAAAAGATTCTTAATGATAGGGTGACCTCATAAAGTGTCAACACCAAGCTAGGATAATCAAAGTTCTCTATTGTCCAAAATGAAATGAAAAGATAGAAATAAAGGGGCTTTACCAACACTGTCAAAGAGGTGCTAAAATCAAAGCATGAATATCCTTGTACTTTTGAATTAGGAGGTTGGACTAGGCCAAAATATAATTGAAATTGATTAAATGAAAGTGATTTGGACAATAAGAGCACTAAAATTCTCCAAGAATGTAGCTAACAATTCTAGAGATAAGCTTTCTCACCAAGAATAACCTTCTAACCTAACAACTATTTCCAAAGTGGCCTTGTGAACCAATTGATGTTATTCCTAAAGGGAAAAAACCAGAGATTTAAAGTCAAAACAAATCTCTAATGACATGATAGAAAATTGAGCAAGCTGTAAAAAGTTGGGTGTTTCAACTCAAGAATTCAGTTGTTTTGTGGTTTAATCAGACACATTAACAGATTTCCAGCATTTTATCAAGCACATAAGACAACAATCAAGGAGTTCAAGCAAGCAATTGTCTTCAAACAATGAGCAAGGGGCAAAGCAACCTTGCACATGAACAAGTATAGTGACTTAGTATTTCTACTCCTTAAAGGTTCTACTTGTGTATGTTCTTGACAATGTTTTAGCAGGCACTTAGAACATAACAACACCTTATCAAGCTATCTACAAGGATATACATGGCTTTCTAAAAGGAGTCCTTGATATACGCAAGGTATGTGAGGCCCAAATCTGTAGATGAGAAGAATCCAAAATCACACAGCCGGGGGGAGACGGTAACCCAAATCTCCTCCTTCACTTCTCAAAGGTATAAAGTTCTTTGAGGCTTAGCCAAGAGTGATATCAAACTCAATTCCCAAGAGAGGTGTCTTTGGATTCACCTCCTGATATTTATACTCTGCCAGAACACAAGAGTTAAGGTCATCCCTTGAGGTGGTGTGTCCCGAAGCAGGCCTTCTAGAAATAAAAACTAAGTAATTCACTATCAAAAGTATTTAGAGCACTAAAGGTGGAACACTTAACTCTTCAAGTAAATGTGAAGTGAGTCCAAAAGTGGAACACTTAACCCTTCAAGTGAATGCGAAGCGAGCCCAAAAGTGGAACATTTAACCCTTTAAGATAATGTGAAGTGAGTCCAAAATTGGAACATTTTACCCTTCAAGAGAATGTGAAGTGAGTCCAAAAGTGGAACATTTAACCCTTTAAGATAATGTGAAGCGAGTCCAAAAAGTGGAACACTTAACCCTTCACACCAACTCAAAGTGAGTCCAAAAGTGGAACATTTAACTCTTCACACCAACTCAAAGTGAGTCCAAAAGTGGAACATTTAACTCTTTAAGATAATGTGAAGTGAGTCTAAAAAGTGGAACACTTAACCCTTCACACCAACTCAAATTGAGTCCAAAAGTGGAACATTTAATTCTTCACACCAACTCAACAAGAAGGTTCCATGGTTCAGACTAAGGAGCAAATATTTGGTAAGACTGATATTTCGAGTTAGCTTAAAACATACACATTGGGTCGGGGCCTGTCTCACTTATTAGTTGTCTCAGTATGAAGTAATGATGGTGTGTAAATTAGTGTTGCTGATGAGAATTATAAAATGTTGTGATATAAAGAAGTATCAATTCTTTGAATGGCTTTAGCAACTGGGTATAATCTTTTAGCATTGCCATATCACATGTTGTTGTTTATACTTCTCTAAGTGGGCAATTATGTTTTAATTTTTTAATGTTTTAATGAGTTGTAATTATCATATGCTATCACTAACTTGCATGCTTGTTAATGATGGTAATCTATATAATTCTACTCATTAGGCTATCAACCTTAGCACTTTCCAGAAAACCGGGATTACTTCCTCCTGAAGACAACTATGTGTGATGGTATAACCAAATCTATTTAGCATGGGTACTCATTATATGACCAAGACCTAAGACCGAGGATTGGAAGGTTACTACTAAGGGACCTAGGGGAAAATTATAATACATGGTGAGGGATATCAATGACAGGTGGTTCTTGATGAGGGGAGAGATCATGCATAAGTTTATTTTAATTAGCAATATAAAGATGTATCCCTGTAAGCGAGTTAGTTGCTCTTCTATATAATGTTTTAATAATCCATTAATGTAACTCCATTGGCTCCTTGATTGGCTAGCGAGTCTGCTGTTGAATTTCCTTCCCTATATGTGTGTTTGACTTCATACTCAGGGATGGTGTCTAAGATTAGATTAATTTCTTTGATTTTAGAATTAAGTGTCCAATTAGGAGTCTTTTTAGTTCGTATAGCATTAATGAAATTATTTGAGAATCCCCTTCGATGATTAATTTTGATAAATGAAGTTTCTTACATATTTAAAGGCCTTCAAGGGCAAGTTTACATTCTGCCATGTTATTTGTAGTGGGTTTAATGGGGTGTGAGTATTTAGTGATAGTTTCTTCCTTCCAATTTCTAATGATCCCTCCCATACCCACTATACCAGGGTTTCCTCTTGATGCCCCATCGAAATTTAATTTATACCATCCCTCACTAGGAGGGGTCCATTTGCACTTAGATCTATCAGCTTTCGATTTGAGGCCTCCTTTACCATATAGTGGTGGGATATCTAGTGTAGACCATTTTAACCTGATCTTATTATCTCAGTTTTTAAAGGAGTCCTCATAACATATTTTTCCTCAAAGTTTACTATTAATAATTTCAGTGATTGATGTTTCCATTTTATTTATGATATTCTTCCATTCTAGTTTTTGATTTGTAAATATCCTTCTATTGCATTCTTTCCACACTTCCCACACAAGAATAGAAGGAGAGATTATCCATATGTCTTTGTATAAGTTATCTTTGAATAGAGGTGGCCAAGCTTTAAGGAGACCTAACAGGTTTGATGGAAACGTTGTTTTCTAGTCAAGACACAGTTGTAACCATTTCCAACATTCTTGGGAATAAGTACAGTTAATAAGTAGGTGATTGACATCCTCTATATGATTCTCACATAAGGGACATCTTGATGGCCCTTCGAAACCCAACTTTCTGAGTCTATCTACTGTTAAAATCTTTTTTTGCAAAGCAGCCCAAAGAAACATTCCAGCCTTAGGAAGGCAGGCTTTATTCCAACATAGATTCAGGGGGATGTCTAAATCATCCATGTTGTGCTTGATGACTATGGTTTTATAACCCTCCTTCACTGAGTATTCCCCGTTATTAGAACCTGCTCAAATGAGATTGTCTGGTCTGAATTTGTCTAAGATTTCTCTATCCTTTAATATACTAATGATTTTTTGTCTTTCTTGGCATATTATGGTACTGCTATCTGTTGATCTCCATGTCACTTCCTCTTTGATCCATATATAGTCTTTTAAATATACGCCTATAGTTTCTTTGCATTCTTCAATGAATTTTTGCGAAAAGCCCATCTTATTTAAGGGGGGGTGGCCCACCCAGGAATCATCCCAAAATAAAGCCTTATCCCTAATACCTACATACCAAGTAAGGAATTTGCTGATGATCCCTCTAGATTCTTTTATGAAATTCTAGATACATGAGCCTTTAACATGTGATTTAGCCCTGAATATATTAATAGGGTTTGCCTCTGGGATGTATTTGTGTAATAAGATTGAGGTCCATTTGTTGTTTGATTCCTTAAAGAGTCTCTAGATGAGCTTTGCCCCTAATGCTCTGTTCTGCCATAGAAGATTTTTTATTCCCAAACCTCCCTGAGATATTAGTTTGCATAGGTTATCCCATTTAATGAGGGCTAATTTTTTGTCTTCTATCGTGCCTTGCCAGTAAAAATCTCTAAGAATTTTATCTAGGTTATTCTTAATATTAATTGGAAGGGGGAGAATTGACATATGATACGTCGGAATGGCTATCAAGACTGATTTAATCATTGTGGTTCTACCAAGTTTTGTAAGCCATTTTCCTTTCCATGAACCTTTGTTAGCACTTGTTGCCAAAGTTTGGATGATTCTAGATCCTTATCTAAGTTAATACCTAAATACTTACATGGGAACTTGCTAGGTTTATAGCCTAGCATGTTAAAAATTTTCTTTTCCATAACCGGGGTAGTATTAATAAAGAAAATCTCAAATTTATTAGGATTAACTTGTTGACCTGAGGCCTTCATATACAAGTTAAGGATATCTTTAAAGACCTTGGCTTCTTGACAATTGGCAGAGCCTGAAAGTATCGCGTCGTTCACAAATTGCTGGTGAGTTATATTGGGGATATTTTCTGCCACTTTTAGACCTATGATTTTGCCTTCTGCCTGCTTCTTGGTTATGGCTCTACCTAAGGCTTCTGCCATGATAACATAAAGGAAGGGAGACAAAGGGTTGTCTTGTCTAATACCTCTAGAAATGCCAAAAAAACCTTCCAAAGTGCCATTGATAAGAATAGAGATTTTTGGAGTGGAAATACATTTGTAAATAAGGTTAATCCATTGTTTGGTAAAGCCAAAGGCTTCCAAGCATTTGCATAGGAATCTTCAGTCTACTTTGTCATAGGCTTTTTGGATGTCTATTTTAATAAACAAACTAGGTTCCTTAGTTATTTGAGCTGTGTGGATGAGTTCTTGGGCTATAACAATTCCATCTAAGATTGACCGATTAGCTACAAAGCATGTCTATTCTTCTAAGATAATAATGCGAAGGAGAGTTTTGAGTCTATTTGCCAAGCATTTTGATAATATCTTGTAAATGGTATTGCATAGAGAAATAGGTCGAAAGTCCCCTGGATCAGTACAATCATTTTTCTTGGGGATGAGTGTAAAGAAGGTGTTATTAATTTCAGTTAAATGGAGCCAGAGTTTCTAGTAGCTTCCACTACTTGCCAAATATCAGTTCCCATAAAGTGCCAACATTTTTGAAGAAAGCCTGCTTGGAACCCATTCGGACCAGGTGCTTTATCTGGATGTAGTTGAAATACCACAAATTTGACTTCTTCCAAAGTGAGTTTACTATTAATCATTTTTTTATCTACGTCCGAGATCAATTTTGGTATTTCCTTTAGCATTTCATTTTGAGCTTCGAGATTAACTACTTCTGTATTGTTTAGAAGGGAATGATAAAATTGTGTGAACCATTCTGAGATATGGCTTGGGTCTTCTAAGAGTTGCCCCTTTTCATCCTTGATTTTTGAAATTCTATTTATGTTTCTTTTTAAGTTGGTGGTTTTATGAAAAAATTTCATGTTGCTGTCTCCTTCTTTTAGCCATGATTCCCTAGAATTTTGTTTCTAGAAAATCTCTTCTTTCAGAAGAATCGCATTATGTTTAGACATAAGTTCTTTTTCTTTAAGGTAGCTAGATTCATTCATACCTTGTGCTATAACTAGATTATTGAGATTTTCTAATTCTTGTTCAATTTGAATTTTTTCTTCAAAAATGTTTTTAAATTTGTTTTTATTCCATTCTAGTACTTTGCTTTTAATAATTTTTAGTTTAGCTACTAAACTGTACATCTTAGATCCCTCAATCGACATTTGATTCCACCATTGCTCTAAGAGGTTGATAAGTTCCTGATCTTGAAACCACATAAATTCAAATTTGAAGGGGTTTCTAGATGGTTTGCAACTTTCCATTATAGATAATCTAATTGGGAAATGATCCGATCCTATTTCTGAGAGAATTTCAGCGCTCAATAGTTGGTTGAAATTTTTAGATTCTCCACTAATCAGAAATCTATCTAGTTTTTCCACAATATGACTAAAGCCTGATCTTCTATTATTCCAAGTGAATATACCATTGATAGTGTTGATATTTATTAAATGGTTATCCATGACCCATTGGTTGAAATCTTTCTGAGCTTGTCAAATATATTGTGATCCTCCATATTTTTCTTTGATGTCCAAGATAGCATTAAAGTCTCCTCTAATATGTGTATTTCTTCTTTGTTGGTTTGAAGTAAGAATTAGATTTCCTGCCAAACTTTTCTTTTCTCTTCATTCTAAATAGGACCGTATATGTTTAACAAATTAAATTTTAGATTTTTTTTAAGGCTATTGATCCTCAAAACCATCCAGTTACTATTTTTTGCTAAGACTTGGGCTGTGACTTTTCGAGGGTCCCACAACACTGCTAGACCTCTGGATGCTCCTTTAGATGGTACAAACTCTGATTTCCAGATTCCTAATTTACCATTAAATCTCTTGCTTTCTTCCTTACTAAGTTTAGTTTCCTATAGTATATTAATTTCTGATTCAAAATTTTTAAGGTATCTTTTTATAAGTCTTTGTTTGTTATTTAAGCCCCTAACATTCCATGATGTAACTCTCATTGTTCATTGGGAAGGCACTTCCCCTTCCCAATGTTCAGAATATCAACAAGCTTCTTTTGGTTTCCTGCGCTACCAGCTATGGTTCTAAGTTCTTTGAAGGATTTCCTTCCTCTTTTCTTTTTAATCTTGTCAACTTTGGGACATGTTAAACCTTCCCTATTAATGGCTATTCCAAGTTGTCTGTCTTCGTTTGTTATACCAAATAAGCCATCAGTAGCTTCTATATTGAAATTTGTGCCATCATTGTTGGAGGGAGAATTATCTATAATATCTGTTTGTCTTATATTCCTTTGCCCTTCCTCTAGATTAATGAGCGCATCTTCTTGATCTATGGTATCTCGACCATATGATTCCATAATGTTTTCTATATTATTAGGAAAGCTTTTTTTTAGAGCTTCCAATTCTATAGGGATTGCAAAATTTGATTCATTGTCTTCTTCTTGGACCGCCGTTGGTTCCTCTTTTTTCTTTTCATCTTTTCTAATTAACATAATCTTTTTTATCAAAAGTTCTTTTTGAAACAACATTTCTTCTTTATCACAGATCTCATTAATGAAGAGATCCATTAGCTCATCTATAACAGCTTCTCCTAAATAATCTATAATAATTTTAACTTCCCTATTACATTTGTCTTCTTCTGAATCTTTGACTGATAAAGATAAGTTTGTTGGTTTCATACTCTATTTTTATTGAGAGTTAACCTTAGAGTCAATCATAGCCTTAATGGCATTGCTCTTTAGTTTAGTAATTTCCTCGTGGTTGAGAGATTGCAATTCTTCAGTTATTTCTATTTGATTATACAAACTTTCCATATTTGGGATAGCATTCGCCTTTTCAACCTGATCAGCCATTTCAGATTCATTATTAGTGATTGTTAATTGTATGCTACTAGGTGGTAGTACCTCCCAATTTTTAGGGAAGGCATTAGTGCTTATGAAATTTCTAGTTGATTTAGCTAAAGGGGTAATGTTTAGGATGGGGGCTCCCAATAGAGGGGGAAGAGTGTCTATCTGAAATCTTGTCCCCTGCATTTGTAAGAATGAAACCCCCTTTGTTTTTATAGAAGTTTACCTCAACATCTAGTATGTTATGAATGTGATTTGAAGTGTCTTTAGATTTCATATTTATAGCTAGATTATTCTTTCTAACATCATTATAAACTTCTGTGTAATCTTCCATGATAATGGGATTAATTATTACTGAGTTAGAATTAAAGCATAAATGCATAGGAGGGATATATTTCTGATGAAAATTCATCTTAACAATAATGATTTTATCAGTTTGATTGTATTTGGTTTCAACTATTTTAATGAAGCTACCAATTTTATTACCTATTAGACTGATAGTGTCTTGGTTAGATAATTCTAATGGTAAGTTTTTGAGAGTTATAGCTTTTTCCACCTTGAAATCTCCAAGATTAATTGGATTGAAGAGAGGAGTCCAATTAAACACAAATAAAGATTCTTGCCTAAATTTAAGATAACCCTCTTTCATGATATATTTTTTAAGATCCGGGCTTTTACAATCTATGAAAAGAAAATAATCCACAAGGATAGTAATACTTACCTCACTGGGAAGTAGTGCTGTCAAGCCATTTGCAATATCAAGAATATTTTCTCCTATTCCTTTCCACTGACAGATAACACCTTTAACTTCATAATACTTCTGATTTTGCAATATACATTTATCATCTAGAATGATCGTGTTAGATTTCGGGCTAGAAATACCTTTTATTTTAGAGTGATCATAATTGTAATTGTTGTTACATCTGTGGAGAGGTGTATATAGTAGATTGGAATGCCCAGTATGAGAAGCATTTATATCACAGATTGACTTACCAAAAATTGAGTGTGCCTTTTGTGCTTGATACTTACCATTCCATCTTCGATGGGGGGGGAGTATAACTTAGATACCTTATGATCAAACTTGATATCCTATTTGAGGCCAACTTCCCTATTATTATGCATATAGATCTCAGGTATTGGTAAACCTACTTTTTCCAACTTTTTGGATTTCCCGGCTTGAAGATCTAGGGTTTTGCCAAAGGAAGGGGGGATACATTTCACATTAGGCTGTGTTTGAACAACATCCTGATGCGACTAATCCCTAGATGTTCCCTTCCCTTTAAAAATCCTATTGCGCTTATGCGGGGGTGAATAAAACCCAATTTAAGAGAATTTTGCTCTTCATTTAATGTTTCAAAGGAATTACTCAGAATAATTTCATTACTGCAGTGAACTGATGGGAATCTTACCTTCTTTTTCCTTTTGACCAAATGCCATTCCTTCTCATTTTCCTTCACATCCCTAGGAGACACCTGGGCCACTTTAATTCCACCTTCCCCCAATGTAGAATGGGGATCATAGGAGTTTTTAACTAGACTGGTCTTGTACTTTAGAGCCCTAGCGATCCTAAGATTGCATATTTGAGATGCTGCATATTTTGTTTTGGAGAAGAATCTATTTGGTGATCCAGGGATTTAACACTGAATATCTTTGGGACTGGAATATTGCTCCAATCCATCATTTTGCTACGGGCTAGAGCCATTGAACTGGATTACATTTCCTTTGACAAAAAGTCCTTATTTCAGGTGGTCATTACTTCATTATTTTTCTTTTCCTCTACTAAACTCTTCTCCTTTTGTTTCTTTATGAAAGCTTTAAGATGATCATAAGTGGGTCTAGCTGAGCGCATATCCAATTTTTTGCAATCGATAGCCTTATGGCCATACAGATAGTAGTTGAAACAATATCCTGAAAAGCCGGTGTGGCTAGTGTCATGGATAGCATTTTTGTCGGCAAGGGAATCTAGATCTCCACCATTACTCGCATTTCTTGCAGATGAAATGCTCTCCTTTCCTTCATTTCTGTTTGTGTCTTCATACTTCCCTAACTCTAAAACCCCGTTTTGCAATTTTTGCATACTTTGCATTTTCGCTAACCCTCTGTGAATATGAGTTTTATTTAAAGGAGGGAATTTATTAAAAAAAAAGGAAATGCTATATTGGAACTTCTATTAAAGGAGTTAAAAGTATTTTTTTTGTAAAGTCAGAAATAAATATTTTGTATCTAAGTGCATTATCGGTTGAAACAGACACTTATTTCTCAACAAATATTATAATAAAAAAAAATCATTTTGTGTGTGTCCTATTTGAAGGGACAAGGAGAGTATTCATTTGCAGATCAGTCTTAGACTTTGTGTTGAGCAACATGGGTCATTGTGCACATTTTTATGGCAAATATGGAAATCAATGTAATGTCTAATGTGTTATTCCAGTCTTTGAAGGAGATAATTTTTCATATTGGTGCACTAGAATGCAAACTCTACTCAAATCTAAAGATTTGTGGGAAATTGTTCAAAATGGTTATGTTGAGATAGTAGATGTAAATGCATTAACTGACCAACAAAAAAGGGAATACAAAGGAAATGTAAAGAAAGATAATGGAGCTTTATTCTTAATTCAGGGTCTAATCAGTCAAGCTATTTTTTCTAGGATAAGTGGTGCTTTTCATTCTAAGCAAGCATGGAAAATATTAAGTAATGCATATCAAGGTGCACAAACTGCTAAATTGCAAACAATGAGAAAGAACTTTGAAAATGCAAAGATGACAAGTAATGAATCTGTCAATGAATTTTTGACAAAGGTAGAAGGTCTAGTGAGTCAGATGAAAATACTAGGGGAAGATGTTGATGACAAGCATGTCATTGAAAAGATTTTGAGAAGCTTGATTCCAAAATTTGAAGGTGTGGTCTCTACAATTGAGATATCTAAGGATCTCTCAAGCATGCAAATTGATGAATTAAGTGGAATTTTGTTAACTACTAAAGAAAGAATGAAAAGTAATAAAGAAAGTTTAGAGAAAACATTTTCCTGTAAAGAAAATATAAGAGGAAAAAGAAACACATTTTTCAAGAGTTGTAATAAACATGACGATAACAATAAGAATGAATACAAAGGTGAATCTAGCAATTCCAGAGGAAGAGGAAATTATTTCAGAGGAAGAAGTGGCAACTTCAGAGGAGCTAGAAGAGGAAGAGGCAGAAGTAATGGGGAAGATAATAGTAAAAGGAATGTCCAATGCTTTCATTGCAATAAGTTTGGACATTATGCTTCAGAATGTTGGAGTAACCAAGGTGAAATAGACAAGAGAAGTGCTCATAGCACTGTTGAAGATAAACAAAATTTGTTTATTTCTTGCCTCAATACAAGCTTAAGTGAAAATAATGTGTGGTATATAGACTCTGGATGTTCTTCACATATGACATCTAATGAGAATCTATTTTTCAACTTGGATCAAAAACATCAAAGCACTATAGTGCTAGGAGATAATAATTCCCATGGAAGCAAAGGTAAGGGTACCATTGCAGTTACAACAGAATATGGTGAAGTGAAGCATATCAATGAAACATTATTGTTTCTAGCACTCAAAAAGAATTTGTTGTCTATTGGACAAGTGTTAGAGAAAAATTATCAAGTAACTTTTGATAAGAATGAGTGCATAATAAGAGATAAATTAAAAAGGAATGCAATTGTTGCACAAGCACAAATGATAGGGGATAGGATGTTTCCTCTTTATTTTACTCATGGGAACCAAGCACTAAGGTCTAGTGAAATGAGTGAAAGTAAGATTTGGCACAAGAGATATGGTCACCTCAGTTTTAATGGGTTAATTTTACTCAAAAGATTAAAAATGGTTGAAGGTCTACCATTAATTAAAGACACAAAAGAGGTGTGTGAAAAGTGCATTGTTGGGAAACAACATAGGATACAATTTCCTATTGGTAAATCTAGCAGAGCTAAACAAAATCTTCAGATAATCCCTATAGATTTGTGTGGTCCTATGGAAACACCTTCTTTGAACAAATCCAAGTATTTTCTAACCTTCATTGATGATTATTCAAGAAAAACTTGGGTGTATTATTTGGTTTCAAAATCAAATGTATTTGAAAAGTTTGTAGAGTTCAAAAACTTGGTTGAAAAACAAAGTGGTAAGTATATCAAAGTGATAAGGTCAGACAATGGACATGAGTACAAGTCAAATCAGTTTATTGATTTTTGCAAAAATCATGGAATCAAGAGAGAGTTCACTACTTCCTACACTCCACAACAAAATGGAGTTGCTGAAAGGAAGAATAGGATAATTTTTTAAATGGCGAGAAGCATGTTGAAAGAGAAAAACTTGGATGAACATTTTTGGGCAGAAGCAGTATACTCAACGGTGTATCTTCTAAATCGAAGTCCTATAGAAGCAATTAAAGGGATGACTCCTGAACAAGCATGCTCTGGGGTAAAGCCAAGTCTTGATCACTTGAGAGTATTTGGATGTGTTGCTTATGCACACATACCAAAAGGAAAAAGGTCTAAGTTAGATGATAAAGGCCTTAAATGTGTTTTTATTGGTTATGGAACTGGAAATAAAGCATATAGGTTGTATGATCCAATAGCAAAAAAGCTTGTGATAAGCAGAGATGTGGTATTCAATGAACTAGCAGAATATACCAAAGAAAATGAAACAAAAGGAAAAGAGATATTAATTGATGAGATTAAAGAGGAGAAAGAAGAAGAAGATGTACCTAAATCATCTAGCATAGGAGAAAAAATATATCAAAAATATCAAAGAAGGACAGAAAAGAATCATCCATCAACTCTTATGTTGGATTCAAATTTTGAAAAAATGACAGCAAGGTCACAAGAAAAAGTTAATTCTGCTTTGATGACTAAAATCATGGAAAATAATGAACCACAAACATTTGAACAAGCTCAAGAAAAAGAAGAATGGATTGAAGGAATGAACAATGAAATAGACACAATTGAAAAGAATGACACATGAGATTTGGTTCAATTACCTCCTGGTAAGGAAGTTATTGGTACAAGATGGGTGTACAAAATAAAGTATAAATATGATGGAAGCATTGATAAGCATAAGGGTAGATTGGTAGCCAAAGGGTACACTCAACAGGAAGGTATTGATTATCTTGAGACATTTGCACTTGTACAATAGATGGATACTATCAAATTGGTTTTGGCATTGGTAGCTCAACAGAGTTGGATATTTTACCAAATAGATGTCAAGA
The DNA here is from genome assembly GCA_027943335.1 of Chamaecyparis obtusa. NCBI lineage: Eukaryota > Viridiplantae > Streptophyta > Pinopsida > Cupressales > Cupressaceae > Chamaecyparis > Chamaecyparis obtusa. The sequence goes on from BSBK01013368.1 coordinate 136,740, forward strand.
GTGCTTTCTTGAATGTATATATTGATGAAGAAGTGTAGGTTTCACATCCTAAAGGTTTTGAAATACCTTCTAAAGAACATTATGTTTGTAAATTAAAGAAGGCCTTGTATGGTCTCAAATAGGCACCAAGAGCATGATATTCAAGAATAAACTCATTCTTATAGAAGAAAGGTTTTTCACGAAGAAAATCATATCCAAATCTCTATATTAGAAGCTTAGATAAAGATATCTTTATCTTAGTTCTCTATGTTGATGATCTTATCTACACAGGGAATGATTCAGCTTTATTTGCAGAGTTTAGAGTAGCCATGATTACTGAGTTTGAAATGACAGATTTGGGATAAATGCACTATTTTCTTGGTATAGAAGTATGGCAACACAAAGATGAAATATTTATGTCTCAAAAAAAATATGCTTCAAATAGCCTCCAAAAATTTCAGATGCAGAGTTGCAAACCAATTGCAACACCTATTGAAGTTGGACTTAAATTGTCTACTTTAGATGTGTCAGATCCAGTAAATCTCACTCGATATAGATAGTTGATTGGAAGCTTGATCTACTTAACTACTACTCATTCAGATATCACATTTGTAGTGAGTTTGGTCTCTAGGTTCATGTCAGAGCCTAAGGAAACATATTGGAATGTAGCTAAAAGGATTCTCATATATGTTAAAGGGACATTGAGCTTAGTCTCAAATTTCAGCATTCAAAGGATAGGAGATTGGTTGGCTATACAGATTCAAATTGGGCAGGCTCTACTGATGATCAAAAGTCTACTTCTGGTTACGCTTTTAGCCTTGGTTCTACAATATTCTCTTGGAAGTCCAAGAAACAACCTACTATATCACTTTCTATGGCAGAGATAGAATACAAAGCTGCAACATCAGCAGCTTGTCAAAGTGTATGGTTGTGAAGACTACTAGAAGACTTACACCACATTCAAAGTGAACCTACCTTGTTGTATTGTGACGATAAGAGTGCTATACAAATGACAAAGAATCCAGTATTTCATAGTAGAACCAAACACATTGAGATACAACATCACTATATCAGGGAATTGGTTTAATAAGGTTTGACCGAAATTATGTATTGCAGTACAGAAGATCAGATTGCAGATATCTTCACAAAAGCTCTAGCTTGTGAAAGGTTTGAGAAGCTCAGGGATTTACTTCATGTTCTTCCCAATGGTCATTATGGGGGAGAATGACAGAAATAATGCCCATTTGGGGCCTACTTGTGCAGCCCTTATTGACTCCATAGTCTTATATTTATTATATAGTTGTATGTATTTATGTTTGTAGTTGATAATTGCAGCTCTTTATGATTGTAGTCGTATTATTGGTGAATATGGTTGAATCCTATAATATCACCTCCCTTTTGGTTTTCTATATAATGGATGCCCTGCCTCTCTTTTCTTAAGGCAATTTGGGGCTTTTGCATATTTCTTTGTTCTGTGATCAGCAGATCAATAATTGATTGATTTCATCTTTTATAACTCATTTTACTAGTCTTCCTTCGTACCTAGAATCACCTTTCACATATTACACATTACAATTCAAATTCAAAGCTATATCTCACTTTGACATAAAAATTATGGTAATCGGTGAAAGGAGCTACAAGGATCCTATAAATGAAAAAGAAAAAGCTTAAACTTATATTTCCAGATGATTATGATGCAATAATTTTTGGAATCGGTAACTTCTTAGATAATAGATTGTAAGAATTAAATAATTAAGACAATCAATTGGAGACTTCTAAATGTTCTAGAATAAACATAAAATAAAATAGAAAAAAAATATTAAATATTTTCTAAATCTACTTAAATTTGCAAAAGTCCATGTAATAAGGCCTCATCATGTTAGCTTATATCATTAGGGTGACAAAGATCATCAAGTGTTCACAATGAAGAGGGAAGAAGAATGTTGTAGCATTTAAGTTGTATAGTTTGTTAGAAAGTAAAGACCACCAAGATAACGGAGAGGGGGGGTGAATCAGTTATCTGATAATTAAAACTTTTATCAACTTCAACAATATTTAACCATGTAAGCAATGTAATTACCAACCATAGAAAGATATTCATCCACAATGACACAATAACACAAGATATGTTGACTAGGGAACCTCTTAATCAGAGAGTAAACCCAGGTGGGAATGATGCCCACAAAAGATGCACTAATATGAATATTCCTTGTGAAAGGGTGGACTCTGTTAGGAGTCTTATGAAATACATTCAGTACATATGAATCTCTGTTAAGAGATTTTGAATCCCTATTAAAAGATTCTAACCTTGTTAGGAGTTATGGAAGACAGAAGGACCCACTGCCCAAACAGCTTCAGGGTAAGATCATTGAACACACTGTCCAAATGACCTTAAGATTATTCAACAGAATAATATGAAATATGTTACCTCCTCACTGTCCCAAACCGCACTCATTGCTACATCAAATCTCAATCTTAGATCTCTGTACTTCGCATGTCTTCCTTCACAATTTCGCTTTCACAACTTCATTAGTTCTTTTCTTCACCTCATGCATACATTCGCATGCTCACACACTTCTTCCACTTTTCTTACACTTCAACAAGGAAAAAAATTTCTTCCTTTATACCACACTCAAATAATTACAAATGAATCGGCACACAATTACAAAACAAAAGTTTCCACGCGCTACATAAAAAATACACAAAAACTATCAGCTTCCAAATACAATAACTCTTCACTCATGTGACCTCGAAGTTTGCACTGTGAACCACATCACTATCAATGTCTCTAGCTTTTTTGTAACTACGCGAAACTAGATTCCATCCCGATTAGGAGATATCATCCGATTTTCACAAACCGCTACTCAGGAACATTGTCTGAATACCGCTTCTACCAAAATACTTATAACTTTCATGAATAAAAGAATTATTGTCTGCACTCTTAACCATAGACATATAAAATATCAAAGAGTATAACCTCAACATCGCATATCACCAACTGCAATATCCCACGTGCGCAAAATAAAACACTGTCTGCTTCTCTGCGAGTCTCTAAAAGATCACTGTGTTGACATCAATGACAATCATAGTCATGAATGCAACAACTGTTGTTACAGAATGACTGCCAAACATTCAACATTCATTCCTAACATAGTTCTCTATTCAATAGATAAATGGAAAAATATATTATAGTACCCAAAAGTATTTGATAAAGAGTTTATATTTAATTTCTTAATATATTAAATTAATGTGCATTTGCATTGCAATCCGTACCATCAACCCCAACAGAGTGGTGTCAGTACTGTGCTATCAAAGATGGGGAAGAGAAGTTTGAAAGATTGCGGTTCAAGAAACCATTGAGAAAGCAAAGCTACCTACCAAATATGAAGGGACAACGATCGTGAGAGATTAATAGAAAAAGATGAATGTTTGAAGTCATTGTTTTACAGAAAGAGAGAAGCTGTTCACTAGAGAAAACAATATGCCAGCAAAGTAAGGTAGATCACAGGCCCTAAGCCAACAAGAAATCGCTGCTGTAACCAGTCTGTAAAGAGATAGCTCAGATAAGATGAATCCTAGTAATGCCAATAAGATGTAAGCAGATCACTATAATGTCAAATCAATTATTGGACTAAAAGGCAAAGGTGAATTGCTACGGTTTGAAAACATGTGAACTCAAATTAAAAAAATTGTGTACTGTATAAAAGTTTGTGGAAATCAAGAAATGACAAGTTGTAGGAGCCTCCAAAATAGCATAAAAGAAGGACGCAATTGTTAAAGAGGAGCTTTTTCAATTGTAACGGATTAGAGGAATTAACAGTCAAGAAAGGCGTTGAAGAGAGAAGGCATGCAGAAATCATAAAGGGGTCTATACATTTAAGTCAATGTTTTTAAATTGTTGACATATTTTTCATCAAAAAATAAAGTACTGGTGCTAGGGAGCAATATCGATAAGAAATAGATTGATAAAATAAATCACAAAGGAACCAATGGCGCTGGACAAAAAATAGTCCATGATTTGATCAAAGAAATATCGTAGCATTAGAAAGAAGAGATCATTGACGTTGAGACATGGCCGCAACTGATGATCAGTCACCGTAAGAAGAAGAAAAGAGTGAGATTGAATGCACACGAAGCTACTAAAAGTGATCTAAATCATTGCAGCAAAAATAAGGTGACTTTAATTTGTTAATTTCGAAAGGGAAAATAAGTTAGATAATCAAGGAGGAGAAGAACAATTACTTTATCCATTCCCTATTTTTCACTATTACTTGGTTTATAGCAGGCTATTGGTTTCACCTCTGCAACTGTTTCATGGGTGTAGACAAGAATAGGGAAGAGCCCAGCTCCTATGAGAAATGGCATATCGACTCCATTGTATGAGGAAAGATTTTCGCTAGAAGAATTACCCCTTATTTCAAAAATTTGCATGATTATGACCCTCTCGTTACAAAAGCATTTGTTGATGAATGGAAAGATGGCATTTCCCTCGCTTATAAAGTTGAAAATTTGGTCATTGAGTATCTTATTTCTGAGGTTACGGGCCTTCTTATAGAGAGAAGGAAATTCTACAGAGATTGGGAAGCCTCGGATGAAACTATTATCTTATTTTTCAAGGAGGAAAAATGAGAGAAAGTTAAGTGGATGAAAATTAGAAGATATGATCATGGCGTTATAAAACCTCTCTCGATAGAAGTGACTAAAGTGATCATGAGGTATATTACCTTAGATGATCATTTCACTAGTGTATTCAATTATCATTTCATAATACTTAATCACTTTAGGTACAATCATTTGATCTCCTTTTCTTTTTACTAGCTTTCTTCTTTGTGTCTTGGGCTTTATGAGAATAAGAAAAATCCCAATTTTCATATCTTACATGAAGGTCTTATCCTTCTAATCATTGAGTGCACCAAGTTTGTGTCCATTTCATTCAAACCCTCCTAATATAAACATAAAATTAAATTTTCTCAAAATGACCATATTCACTGTTCAGACATGTTTACTAATTCTAAGGATGCACCCTTTGATGAAGATGATTGTTTCCACATTGGTAAGAAGCATTCAAATAAAGGAATGTTTTCCTCTAATTCCTCCAATTCCAAGGGTGTGAAATGAATGATAATGATGTTGATTATATCCTCTTACTACCCATTCCCTTGAAGACATTGAGTATGTCTTGGCCTCATGCACCAAATCCTAGTAAAGCCTCATAAGGAGCCTATCGTCAAAGTAGATAGGTTATCTAAGTCCTAAAAAAGAAAAAAAAATATTGAAGTATGGTAAGAAAAGGAATAAAGTTTCTAGGGCATCAATGGCGGTAAATGAAGTTGCTAATATCTCCAACAATGCTAATAAAGAACCCAACATTGAGGAGATCATGACAAAAGATGGGGAGGTGGATAATCAAGAAAGAAATTGTCATTCTTTTCCTATTCCTAGCAAAGCTAGAAGGGGCATTTCATATTGAGATTCCCATTGAGATGGAGAAGGAGACTCTTATTGTTGTTATAGTAGATGTACTAGTGTTGTTGAAGGATAATTTTCATGGCCAAGATAGACTCTTCAATTGGCTCATATTAGAAATAAGTATGACAAAAGAAAGAGTGAATTCTGTCAATAATAGCATTAATGAGTCACCAATTGTAACAAATTGGAAAATTGACAAGGAGAATTCAAAAAAAATGTGTGCTTTGATCTAATAAGTTAAATATGTCAACATGATAATGACTAAGTAGGAAGACAAAATAAGAATATTGGAGGATACTATAGGTAAGGTGCACAAGAAACTGAGGACTATGATCTCAGTTAGTAAGATCATTGTCCAAAGTAGCACTATGGGATAGAAAACACTAAATGAAAAGGGATAAGTCCTCAAAGTTTCTATCATGAAAAAGGTTAAGGTCATGCCTCTTACTACTTCCATTGAAGACAATATTGCTGCTAGTGATCAAAACAAGTCAAGCTTAGCTCCTTTGCAAGGTACTTATGGTAGAATCCATATCCATGCAAAATGTGTGATAGAGAAGTCTCTTATTATCTATGATGTGATGAATATGCATGAGAAAATTATAGATAATAATATAGAAGCTACTATGATTTTGAAAGAGCCTTGGTAGTTACTGGAATCTTTGACCCTAATTTGTTATTCTTCTACTTTTTCGTTGTTGGTTTTCTATTGGGATTGGGTTGTTTATATTTTTTGACAATTTAGAAAAGAAATTGATGAAATTCGAAAAGAAGAATAGTTTATACAAAGAAAAATATCAATGTTTAAAGAAGAAAAAAATCCACTAAATCAATCATTTCTAGAATATAAAAAATGCCAAAACTAAAAACCATTAATTTTTTATGTTTATTTGACACAAAAGATTTATGCTCTTCATTTTGCATCTTTAATTTTGTTGAAGTTGTTTATGATGAAGATAAAGATGTTAATAATTCTAGGAATCTTATTGAGGGTAATGATAATGAAAAGAATGTTGGTTTAAAAATCATAAAATGAATGCATTATAAAGGATAAGGATAAGGAAAGCTTGGAAAGGGAATGAGAAAGCCTATTGAACCAACAAAAAGGCCAAAATATGAAGGCCTTAGGTGTGTCACAAATAAAGGTAAAATGGATAAAGGAGTTATAGGTTCAAGAAAATCAATTCAAGAATGGAATACTCACATTATAAAAGGAAAGGGCACACAAGGGTTAGTGTTGGAATCTATAACCTTGCAATATTTTTAGTTTAAGGAATCATTGTGAAAAGGCATGTTGAAACTAAGAGTCAAAGAATGAATCTATGAAAGTTGCATGAAAATAGACTGTGGATGGAGCTATGGATCAAGCTTTCAAATGATTGTAGATATTTTATTCAAGCATAAATGTTCATATGTGAAAAATGAAAGCAATCATGGAAGATTTGAATGTTCAAAAGGCATAACAATGGTTTGGTCAAAAGAAATCATTGTTTAGAAAGATGTCAACATAAAATGAGTTTGTAGGTAATTTCAAATTAAAGTTTTGAAGAGTTGAAAACCAAATATTTGAGAGACTCTTGCAATAGTTAGATGAAGAAATCTGAGACATGGATGAAGATATAATATAAAAGGGAAAAGGATTGAATAAGTTTGAAGACATAATTATGGTTACCAAAAGAAGTCGTAAAAAAAATAGAAATCAAGAGAAAAATAGTTTTTGAATGTCATTACAATCATGGTCAAAATTATTGGGAGTGTTGTGATGTGTATTTTCTCCCTCCAATATATTCTAACAATTAAGTGAGTAAGAATTAATTAAAGGCTTCTATTAAAAGAGAGAAATATTAGATATTTGTGAAGCCGTCCTAGATATATAATAGTTCATGTAATTTTAAGAATTGTCTAATGATCTCTATATAAAGAGGCATCACATAAGCTTGTAACATCAAGTCTTAAGATGATCAAATGATCATAAGAAAGAAGATTGTTGTAATATTTAAGTCGTATGATTTTATATTTAACTAATTAATAAATAAATGTACAACAATATACAAAAATCTAAAGCATTTATAATATATTGGTATAGCCTATTTATATATACATTTCATTATGACCCATACCATCCACCCCAACAATAACTGCTATTCACAATGATCAATCTCTCCATTAAAGTAAACATGTTTAAATGACAATTAAATATTTCTTATTAAGAGTATTTCATAGATCAAGGAGTCAATAAAGGTATCTTAAGCGAGATTATTGTTTTACACAAGTCGTTGAACCAGTAATAAAGCTGATGTAATTGGTAAACAGAGATAATGAGAATATCAAAATCCCTTATACTAGGCACTAATTAAATGCTGGCTAACTCTTAGGGCTGTTGAATTAATGCAAATTACTTACCCTAATTCATCTGCCCATGTCCAACCAGAAAGAGAAGAGATATGATAAAGAGCATTCTTCCATTCCTTGATAGTGTTCTCATCATGCCGATCTAAATGGCTGTAATGTTTTTGGAATGCCTCTTCGAATTGACCTCCCTTTCTCTGAGGATAGCGAACATCAGAGGGCTCCACATCATAGAAGAGAGGAATGATGAAACCATTTGATCTACACATCTGGGCGGCCTCCTTCAGACACCATGTTGATTTTGCATAGTGCCTGGAAAATATGGTTATGAAAATGTCACTTGTTTGAATGGTTGTTTCCAAGCTGGATTCAATTTCTTTGCCTTTCTCCAGTTCTTCGTTGTCGAGAAAAACCCTAAGTCCCGCTCCACAGAAAGCTTCGTAGAGATGGTCCACAAAAGTTGTCCTCACATCTTTCCCGCGAAAGATGAGAAACTCATTAAATTTGTTGTTGACATCGAAGGGGATTTTGGTGGCAGGAGGCTGATACTGATGAAACTCCTCATTGAGATCGCAGAGGATTTTGGAGGTGGAAGCCTGATAGTGAACATAAATCTCTATCACTTGGTAGGAACTAGTTTGAAGAGCTTACAAATATGGTTTTTAAGTTTGGCACAAAAGAGAAACAATGGGTACGCAGTGGCAATAGTGAACGGGGTTAAAAATACAAAATCGAACGAAGTAAACGATAGAGTGCAATTTTCTTGGGAATTTGTCAGAAACCAGATAGAGATGAACCACCGATATTAACTTAGAAACTCGATGAGATCGAGGCGGCAATAAAATTAAAAAACAATATTTGACTTAAATATCCAAGAACTACGATTGGCCAAAATTAACGGGTTGGAATAAGCTTGTTCAACAGGATAAGGATGAAAAATAAAATAAAATTAAAATTACATAGTTGCTATCAAAAATTTTATAAGAAAAGTAATTTCATTTGGGCCTCTCACGGTTTGTTTTTTTCTTTTATCTTGTCTGTTTTATCTGTCCTCGACTGTTTTTATGTAAAATTGGGTCATTAGCATGAGTTATTTTAATTTTTTATATTTATTACGATATTAAATTGTCTTTTATACTGTTGATATTTTGGGGCTCTACATAATGCCTCTAAATAAGTGTTATAAATTTGTTTCACAAGCTTTTAATGAAGTACACATTTTGAATTCCTAATGAATTATGTTTTGTCCATTTTTTAGTTTGTTAGCATTTGTAAATGGGTAGAACATTTCACTTTCATATGATATTTTGTTGGGAGAACATTCCATAAAAGTATGTTTGAAGATTGGGACGACAAGCATTGGGTCTCACATAGATCATATTTGATGTAAATGGTTCCTTCTCTTTTTTATTTTGTTAAGACTAGTCATGAGAAGGTATCTTCAAACATAACCTTTGGTATATGTGTGTGGTGTTATTTGTCCTTCAACCCTAAAAATAAGATTTTGCAATTTCAGATCAAAAGAAACTTTGTCTTACTTTTATTTGACTTTCCTACTTCATCCCTTCCATGTTGTAAAAATTCAATTACATTGTTGTCTCCCTTAGAATGGTTATTTGTATTGACATTGATATGTTTTACTAAATCCATCCAAAACAATATATTTTTGTTGAGATTAAATTTATCTAATTATTTTAAAGAGTCATCAAATATTTAAATCAGTAACCAGTAACCGGCATGCACTTTACTTTAACCTATTCAACATTTTTTATTTTTTTATAACCAACTAATCATAAAATTGAGGATTGCCCCCTTATGGTCCCGGCGTCAAATCACCTCCCTAGTCAGCTATGGTTGCACAATCTACAGAGGGTCCTCCCTAAAAATGTTAAATATCTATTACTCTGTGGAACATGTCGACTGATATATTAATCATCAACAATATCTATTATAAATGGTATTTGTTATCAACGGTATTTGACAACTGTCAATGGTAAATGTTAAAGGTATATCGCATGTATAAATATATGCTCATATTGCTGAGTAATCACGCAATTATGTATAAATATATGCTCTTATTGCTAAGTAATCAAAATACCTGGTGTTGTCGTGAGAATGGTAGACACATGAAAGAGGAAGGCCCGTAGCATGCATCTAGTATGCAAATTTATCACTATCTGCTCGGTCTTTCAACAATGCTTCTATCGCAGAATTGCTAGCCAGATAAATCGCAATAGCAGCCAACAGTGCAAGCGCATTGAAGAAAGAGCGGGTTGCAGAGAATGTTATAAGGACTCTACGATGAAACCACTTTGCTGTGTGGCTTCCCCATTGGTAAGGAGACAACCAAATAAACATTTCTTCAAGATTTTCAAATGAAATGCACAGATGAATGAATATTAAGAAGAATCTTTGCTTGAATCCAATGTTCTTGAACAAACTATTTGAATTGTTTTCTTAAAGACTCTTCATCATTATTTTCTCATTTTTTTTTAACTCGGTACGAAAGCACTTCAAAGTCCACGATGAAATTGTGAAGGGAACCCAACTTGCAAAAGGCATAAGGAATATTATGGCAGGGCTTTGATAACTGCCTTTCACATAAAGACTCCAGGAAATGATAGATTTGGCGTTGATGCAAGGCTTCTCATAGAGGTAAATCCCTCCACTACTTTATACAAGTCATTGGATTGCTACATTTGTTATTTTGACATTGGTAGGTGGTTTCACATTTGAGCAAAACTTCTTGTAACTAGTTTATATGTGCATCAGAAATAAATACCACGTGAGTTGCTGGAGGAGGGGCCATAATCGATTGGAAATGTCAAGATATGCAAAGTTGGACTGCATTTTGTTTAAGCTATTTTTTTAGAGAACTATATCTTTTCACTTTCTTGAAAAGTTTGATGAATGGAGGGATTCCTATGCATATACAAATAATAATATCTTTGATTATCATGGAAACTTTCAGAGTATTTGCTTATTATAGTTTATTAAGATGCACATATAAATTGAGCTGATAAGGAGTTGGAGGATAGTATGATTCATTGCAGCCTTTTCAACTATTGTTCTTGCACAATATCAAGTTAGATATCTTATAATAAGAAAAAAAAAGAGCAGTTGAAAGGTTATTACTCTTACTCTTAATATAACAAGTGGTTTGTTGGTTTGCTCTTCTTAATTTTCTATAGCAATGGAATAGAAATTAAATGCTAGTCTTGATTATGACCAAGCAAGATAGCTAGGACTCTTAAAATGGCTTCAACTTGTGTTTACAAAGTTTCCATATTTAATAGATAATATTTACTAGAAAAAAGGTAGCTAAATATCACCTTTTGATATGTGGTAAGTTAAGTCTTGTATAATTCAGAGTTCATCTGATATTGAGTCAACACATTTGAAGCATCTTAGTGTAAAACAAAATGAGGTTACAAAAGATGACTTGTATTTAATGTGAAAAATAAAATATATGGGATGTTGTGCGACATGAAAGTGTGCTACTAAGATGATTAAAATGATAATGCATGGTTAAACTCAACCAATCAAGACAAAATATCTAGATTTTATTAAGTCGAGTCTATTTAGTGACCATACTACTTTTCTTGGTGAGCCAAAGCCTCCATCTTTGTATGACACAGATTCTAAATGATATCATATTCAAGGTTGGTAGCACTGGAGGCTAGAGGTTTTCTATCATCTCAAGTTAACTTCTCATTGAGTTGGTGCTTGTATGAGAAGTGTTTTTGCCTTTTCTTTCACACTTTCTTCTTTTCTTTTCGTTACAGTCTTATGCTGGCCCAACTTTGAAGAATGCATGTGTTGTGAAGATTTGATTAGGAGACAAATTTGGGGTTTAATGAAGAGCTCAAGTATGGATGGTTATCCAGAGAGTATAAGACTATGATCAAGAATTATCACCCTTACAAGGCTTAGAGACAACATGGTGGAGTTGTGTGTGTGAGGATCTCAATATGGATTGTTATTGAGAGTAATTTAAGGTCTATGAATTGAGAGTTTGGGACTAAGAGCTCAAGGATTCAACTAACAGCTCCACCTTTATGAGAGTTGAGGAGTGGTGCAGGAGCACCTAGAGAACAAGGGTCACCATGAGGTCTCATGAATAAGACATGAAGGAAAGAACAATAATGAGGTCTATATGACCATTTCATAATGTAACCATGACCATTAAAGCCATTTAAATTCATATGGGATCACTATGAGAAAAATTGTCACAACATTGCAATTTTAAGAAACCTAGGCCTAATAAGGCTATGTAAGAGGTTTAAGGTTGATTTAAGAGTCTAAGTAGTATTTTGGGTTAATAATTATTTTTATAAGGTCTTTTTAATGACCATGATCATGTAATATGGGAGTTTGATATGTCTCAAAGTTGGAAAAGAGTCAAATGTTGCTGAAAGAACAATACATGTAATGTTTAAATCATAAGACAAACCAACCCAAGAGGTAGTTACAAGGGTGTTTGTCGGTGTCCTAGGATGGTATTGGTCTATCTATGCTTCTAAGACCCAAGAATGGGTAAGGGATTCGATGTAATACGTTTGATATCAATAAAGTTTTGGTTTTCTGCATAAACTTTAAATTTGTCACAAAATAACTGACTGTTGCAGGCCGTATTTCTTGTTAGAAGTTTAGTATTCAGGTTCAATGTTCCTTGGATTAAATGAAGGATTGAATAAACTTTATTTTAGTTTTTGTTTCAACTGAATTCATTGAGGTTTAAGAGAGATATCAATTTTATTGTATTAATTGTCAAACACTACCCTAGGGAAAATAGTGAATTGATAAAATGTAGAAATCTTTTGTTTAACGTGGATCGATGACCCCAAATATAGTAGATTGCTGGGGAACAAGATTCATTTTTTTCTTTTTATTTTCATAATGCAATGCAGGTATTCGCACATGCTCTAATTAGAGAATTGTCTGCTTCCCTGTCTCATACTGTGACAATGCAGAAAATTAGGAGTTTGAGTGAATTTTTATCCATGGGGGGTGTTTGTATGTAGGATGGTAGTTTGGTGAAGAGTATGAGAGAGTTATAGAGGTGTCCTAGTGTTTGGTATAAGAGGGACACTTTGTTGAAGTCGTAATAAGTGATTTTCTCATTGGGTAAGGTTTAGACTATAGCCGTTTGACAGTGATAAGATCAGAGGTCTTATTTGATTGTATTGTCTTTTCACTTGGTGGAATCAAATGTCAGATAAGGTACAGAGGAGTATACAATGATTCATGGTTCCAGGACTAAGGAGTGGATCTAATAAGGTGCTCTAGGGAAGGATGTAACAAAGATTTTTTTTGAGGGTTTGGAACAGTCAAATGAAATTATCAGATATTTGATAGATGTGATTGGGCATTGTGGAATCTTTGTAAGGGAGTGAAGGATTTCATTTGCAGTTGGGTGAATGAGGGGTCCTAGTTGGTTTTGGGAAAGATAAGGAACGAGTGTGTTGTCATAGGATGGAGTAATCAGTTATGGAGAATTGTGTGATGAGTCAAGATGAATGGAATATGAGTGATAAGAGTTTTGCATAAGGATGTTGCAGAATAAATCAAAGTTGGAAAAGGTGTATTGTGTGGTCAGTGTGTTAGAAGTTTTCGAGTGTTAAGAAAGTGCATTGAGGATTGTGAGAGGAGGCCTAAGAAAAATACGTCTGACCATTAAAGGGACATTTTGGAGGGAACAAGAGAGTTGGAATCAGTCTTATGGATCTGTTAGTTGATTACATTGAAGAATTGAGACACCTTGAGAGTGTGATTAGACTTAGGGTCTTCGGTTGCAATCAGAGAGAGATTTGGATAGAGAGTGAAGGTAATTTGACAGGGGTTAACGTCAGAGAACCTTATGATTTATTCCTATTGGGAAGTTTGAATAGGGTATTGTGATCATATATATATGATGTGATAAATTGTGTCTACATCAAGGAAATGGAATTTTTCCTAAGACATGAGGTATGTTGAATAGACCTATTATTCCTCTATTTCATAGTGGTATCAGACAAAGTGATTAGATCCTTGTAGGTTATTGAAGTTGAGGATAAGTCTAGGAAAGGAAAATTTGGATTTGACAAGAATAGAAAGGGAGATGGTAAAGGAGTTGACAAAGCTCCTGAGGAGTGGGAATAAGAAAAGAAAATAAAGAAGGAAATGCGAAAGGATATGAGGATATGAGCATTTACATTTTTCACTTGAAAATGTAGAATTGGAATTTGAAATTGGAATTGGAATTGGGGGCAAAGCAAATTTTTAAATTTTTCATGTCTACCACTTAATTTTTTAATTTTTATTTGTGTGGGGAGGGATTTAATTTATTTTTTATTTTTTATAGTGGTTTGTAACTTTGATTTTTTTTTACGAATTTTTTTGTCAAATTTTCTTTTCAATTTTTTTTTTAAAAATTTTTTTTTAAAAAAAAAAAAAAATTCTCAAATTTATTTTCCAAATTTTTTGTTGATTTTTTTTTCGAATTTTGGTTATGATTAGTGATTGTAACTTGGTTGCCTGCCTCCAACTTTGGATGCCTAAAACAGTTAGCGATTCCATTTTAAATTTAATTCCATTAATAAAAATGAATTATTAAATTAAAAAACATTAAAACAATTCAAAAAAAAAAATCATACTCAAATTCCAATTCCAGTTTCAAAAAGTGGAACCAAATGGACCAAACATAATTCGGAAATGAAAAACTGGATTATCAAATCCATGATTTGACCATTTCCAACATTTGATCAAATCCATCATTTCCTAATCCCCCCAACTAAACGGGACCATTTCCTAATTAGTTTCTTAGCATTTGTAAATGGGTAGATCATTTCACTTTCATATGATATTTTGTTGGGAGGACATCCCATAAAAGTATGCTGGAAGATTGGGACGACAAGTAGTGGGTCCCACATGGGGTCATAGTTGATGTAAAGGGTTGCTTCTTTTTTTATTTTGTTGACTAGTCATGCAAAGGTATCTTCAAACACAACCTTTGGTATATGTGTGTGGTTTTAATTGTCCTTCAACCCTAAAAATAAGATTTTGCAATTTCAGGTCAAAAGAAACTTTGTCTTAGTTTTATTTGATTTTCCTACTTCATCCCTTCCATGTTGGAAAAATTTAATTGCATTGTTGTCTCCCTAAGAATAGTTATTTGTGTTGACATGGATATGTTTTACTAGGTCCATCTAAAAAATGTGTTTTTGTTGAGATTAAATTTGTCCAAATATTTGAAAGAGTCATCAAACATTTAAATCAGCAACCAACTTGAGCTTTATCTTAAGCTACTCAATTTATTATTTTTTTTAGATAATCAACTAATCTTAAAATTAAGGAATGCCCCTTTATGGTCCCGGAGTCAAATCACCTCCCTAGTCAGCTATGGTTGCACAATCTACAGAGGGTCCTCCCTCAAAATGTTAAATATCTATTACTTTGTAGAACATATCGACTGATATATTAATCATCAACAATATCTATTATAAATGGTATCTTTTATCAACGGTATTTGATAACTGTCAATGGTATATGTTAAAGGTATATCGCATGTATAAATACATGCTCACATTGGTGAGTAATCAATCAACTATTTTTACCTTTGCGCTAACATATGGTATCAAAGCTTTAAAATGTCTGGTGTGGTGGTGAGAATGATAAACAAATGAAAGAGGAATGGGCAAAGATGAAGGCCCCTAGAATGCATCTAGAATGTAAATTTATCACTATCTGCTCGGTCTTTCAACAATGCTTTTATTGCAGAATTGCTAGCCAGATAAATAGCAATAGCAACCAACAGTGATGGACATTGAAGAAAGAGTGGGTTGTAGACAATATTATAAGGACTCCACGATGAAACCACTTTGTTGTGTAGCTTCCCCATTGGTAAGGAAACAAGCAAACAAATATTTCTTCAAGATTTTCAAATGAAGTGCACAAATAAATGAATATTAAGAAGAATCTTTGCTTGAATCCAATGTTCTTGCACAAACTATGTGAATGGTTTTCTTAAAGACTCTTCGTCATCAGTTTGTCATTTTTTTTAACTCATTACCAAACCACTTTAAATTCCACGATGAAATTGTGAAGAGAACCCAACTTGAAAAAGAGATAACTAAAATTACGGCGGGTCTTTGATAACTACTTTTCACATAAAGGCTCTAGGAAATGATAGATTTGGCGTTGATGCTAGGCTTCTCATCTAGGTAAATTCCTCCA